>JADBJO010001940.1:292500-307500 GCA_016801955.1 Conus betulinus | reverse complement strand
GGGGGGGGGGCGATTACACGGAGGCGATGGGAGTGGTGAGAGGAATGGATGGGGGGGAGAGGTGATAACATCTTTCCAGCGGACTATCATTTTTTGTGTGTGTGTGAGACTCCAAATGTCGACACGTTCCTTAGCAATTTAGCGCGCCATACAGCACAAGAGGGTGCCATACAGGCTTTAGCGATGTCGAAGAAACAGGGGACGATAGGCCTGTTCTGGATTTGGCCTTTGGAGGATGTGTTCCGCGAGTCCAGAAATATCATCAGTGACGCGTGTTCCTTGTCAGAAGCGGGCCCGACATTTACGGCTGATGTTCTCCCTTGCGCAGAAATGATGTAGTTGTGATCAAATGCATCTTTCTTTAGCTGTGATCAAATGCATCTTTCTTTAGTTGTGATCAAATGCATCTTTCTTTAGTTGTGATCAACTGCATCTTTCTTTAGTTGTGATCAAATGCATCTTCTTTTTCTTTAGTTGTGATCAAATACATCTTTCTTTAGTTGTGATCAAAAACCTCTTTCTTTAGTTGTGATCAAATACATCTTTCTTCAGTTGTGATCAAATACATCTTTCCTTAGTTGTGATCAAATATATCTTTCTTTAGTTGTGATCAAATACCTCTTTCTGTAGTTGTGATCCAATACATCTTCCTTTAGTTGTGATTGAAGACATCTTTCTTTAGTTGTGATCAAATACCTCTTTCTTCAGTTGTGATCAAATACCTCTTTCTTCAGTTCTGATCAAATACATCTTTTTTATTTAGTTGTGATCAAATACCTCTTTCTGTAGTTGTGATCAAATACCTCTTTCTTTAGTTGTGATCAAATACATCTTTCTTCAGTTGTGATCCAATACATCTTTCTTCGGTTGAGATCAAATACCTCTTTCTTTAGTTGTGATCAAAATACATCTTTTCTTAGTTGTGATCAAATACATCTTACTTAAGTTGTGATCAAATACATCTTTCTTTAGTTGTGATCATATACATCTTTTCTTAGTTGTGATCAAATACCTCTTTCTTTAGTTGTGATCAAATACCTCTTTCTTTAGTTGTGATCAAATACCTCTTTCTTTCAGTTGTGAACAAATACCTCTTTCTTCAGTTGTGATCAAATACCTCTTTCTTCAGTTGTGATCAAATACCTCTTTCTTCAGTTGTGATCAAATGTATCTTTTTCATTTAGTTGTGATCAAATACCTCTTTCTGTAGTTGTGATCAAATACCTCTTTCTTCAGTTGTGATCAAATAGGTCTTTTTCATTTAGTTGTGATCAAATACCTCTTTCTTTAGTTGTGATCAAATACATCTTTCTTTGTTTAAAAGAGAAGGGTTTAGTTACCGCAAAGGACATAGACAAACAAGGTACTTTAGTTGTGATCAAATAACTCTTTCTTTAGTTGTGATCAAATACATTTTTTTTAGTTGTGATCAAATACATCTTTGTGTAATTGTCATCAAATACCTGTTTCTTTAGTTGTGATCAATACCTCTTTCTGTAGTTGTGATCAAAAACATCTTTCTTGATTTGGCATGAGATGGGTGTGAAGTTAAGTTTCCCGTGTTGGAACACATAATGAGGGAAAAAATTAAGCTTACACATCCCGAAAGTTCTCCAGTTCAGAATCTATCCCGAGGCCATTTCATACCCGAAAATGGTGCCATTTTCATTATGAGTGTTGATTTTGCGTAACAACCGTATTTTTTTGTTTAGTTGTTTGTCGTTTGTTTTTTGTTTGTTTGCTTGATTAGAGAGAGAGAGAGAGAGAGAGAGAGAGAGAGAGAGAGACGGATAGATAGATAAATAGCTGTGTAGATAGATATACAGATACATGGACGGATGGATAGATAGATATACAGACTGAAAGATAGATAGATAAAGAGGTAGATAGATAAATAAATAGACAGATACATTGAAAGAGGTTTTCGACAGGATCTCTCTAAAGTTTACAAACCATTAAAAATATTGAATGTTGAGACGCTATGTTCAGACATACTCGAGATATTGCCGAAAAAAAAAACATCTTCCGCCTGTACACACGTACAGTGGAAGCTCGCACCCTTTTTTGAAAACGAAAGCAAACACAACATTATTTTTCCCCCATTAAACGCAGACGGCAAATGATAACTAACTGAATGGTTAAATATCTGATAGAATCAAATTGGACACATCAGTGGCCATTCCGTATCTGTCGAGTGGTGTGTGTGCGCGCACGTGTGTGTGTGTGTGTGTGTGTGTGTGTGTGTGTGTGTGTGTGTGTGTGTGTGTGTGTGTAAAAGGGGTGGTATGTGTGTGAGTATGCATGTGTGTGTGTGTGTGTGTGTGTGTGTGTGTGTGTGTGTGCGTGTGAATGTAAGTGTATTTGTGTATAGGAGGGGATGGGACTCTCTCTCTCTCTCTCTCTCTCTCTCTCTCTCTCTCTCTGCGTGCATAAGTACATTCAAAGTGCATACATGCGTATGTGTATATTTGTATATTTGGGGTTGGGGGGGGGGGGGGGGGGGAGAAAACAGAAAAGTAGAAAGAAACTCGTGGAGAGCGTGGCAGCAGAGAGTCCTCAGAAGAGAAGCCCCCTTCAAGCAAGTGTTTCGGCCCTTATCTCCTGACACTCTAGGGGGGTTGGGCCACACCCGGTTCATGACTCCGGATGTCCCTCTGCTGCCCCCTTTTTTTTTTTCCCCCATCTTGGGATGAGCCATGACTGGATTCGAATCCATGCCCTTCTGGACATGCTCATTTCCACTTAATGACTCGCGCACTAACCACTGAGCCACAGGGACACCTGATATTTGTAGGAAAGTAAGCCTTATGAAGTTCACTTTTGTTCCTCCTTGACCAGATCCAACTTGAACACCTCTCTGCCGCTTCTGCCATTGCTTTCAGGGCTTTGGTTTTTTCCTCCCTGCAACTGAGAGCTGTTTCATGAGGCTGTATGCAGACGTTCCCACAACCCCCCCCCTAGCTCCAATGTCTGCAGTGAGGACTTTGACCTGATAGCCTTCTCTCCTCAGGCTGTTTGCCAGATCAGCATACTTTTCAGTCTTGTTGATTTGAGCTGCCTCCATTCTGTTCTCATATGGCACCGTGAGCTCGATCATGATCAGCTGCTTGGTTGACTGAGAGTGTGTATACTAGGTCTGGTCTCATGCCACTCTTGCTGATAATCTCTGGGTGACTATTCCATTCTGGGAGGTCTGCAGTGCACTCCCAGTCATCTGCCCCGTCCAGCAGACTCTGCCTGCATGTTCCGAGTGGCACTGTGTTCTTGGCCATGGTTCGCTGCCTCCTGCCGTGAACAATGTTGCGGGTGCTTTTGGAGTCCTGATTTTCCCTTTTGTGGTGTTGGTACTAGCCCAGACTACTTGTACAATCTCTTTGAGCACTTGGTTGTGCCTCCATGTGTACCTTCCCTTGAGCCAGGGGCTACTTTACATGAGCTTAGGACATGCTCCACTGTGTTTGTTTTTCATGGCAAAGGGGGCATGAAGGATCGTCTGTTTTTTTTCCCCCACTTCACCAGGTTTGCATTTGAAAGGCAAGGTCATATGCAGATCTGAGAATGAAGCTGATCCTGAGAGGGGCCATGTGCCAAATGTCATTCCAAGTGAGACTTCTTTGGAGTGCATTCTCCTCCCGTTTGTCCCATGCCCTTGCTGGCTCTGCTGGACTGCTTTTTGGAGTCTTTGTTGGTCTTCTTCTTTTCTCATCTCCTGAATCATCATGTCTCTTTTGGCTTTTCCTTTGGCCTTTGACCACCATTCAGTTTTGGTCACCCCCAGTCCTTGTCTGTTGGTCTGTGTGTGTCCTGTTATTTCTCTGATCTTGAGACTTTCTTTTGCAGAATCCATCGCCTCTTGAACTTTCCATTTTCTGCCTGTCTTCAGCTGGGGCTTGATTGCTTCAACCACCTTGTCTCCTGAGTCCTCCAGCATGCTTTGAAGTCTGATCTTCCCTGCTTTATATTCCTCCAGGATGGATTTCAGTGGTAGTTTCAGCTTTGCTTGGCGACAGTATAGCGCTATGTCAGTCAGACAGGGTGGGACACCAAGCCATTTCCTTGTGAACTTGTTGATTTTGGATTCCATTGCCTCCACTATGCTGGTGCAGATGTCGTATATCATCAGAGGCCATAGGAGCTTTGGTATCAGCATGAACTGCAGACACCAGACCTTGTATTTGCCAGGGAGCCCACACTGGTCAATGGTCTCCAAGCCTTCTTCCGACATCTGTTTGGTTTCTTTTGCTCTTCGTGTGTCTTTCAGCGTATCATCATACCATCTTCCAAGCTCTTGACTGGCTCTTCTGTTACTGTTGGAATGGTCTGGTTGGCAACACTGAAGACCACAGATTCGGCCACTTTTTTCCTTTCCTCAGTGAGAGACTCCGTGATTTCTTTGGCTTGAACTTCATTCTGGATGAGGCAACTATGTCGTCCAGCCTCTCCAGCACGTGACGTGTGTCTCGACTTCTCTGGATGAAATCACTGTAGTTTCATCCATGAAGGCCTTGAGAGGGGGCATCTTGTATCCATCGCCAAGGTCTGTTTGTCTTGCTGCGTTGCTTGTTGCTGCTTTCAAGATGACTTCCATTGCCAACACGAACAGTATGAGAGAGAGAGAGAGAGACAGAGACAGAGACAGAGAAAGAGACAGAGGCTGTGCATAACGTCTGCCCGTCAGTCTATTTGTGTGCACGTGCGCTGCTTGTTCTCCTCACAGACATTTTCTTTGATGTCTTGATGTCCTTGTCGGATTTTACACAGTTGCCATGGGGAACTCTTAACACGACGGGGCCACATGCTGGACCTTTCTCTCTCTCTCTCTCTCTCTCTCTCTCTCTCTCTCTCTCTGAATGTGTGCGTGTGCGCGCACACGTATGAGTGTGTGCGTGCGCGCGCGTGTATGCGAAGAAGAGAGTTGACAAGGGAGAGAGAAGGAAGAGGCTGAGGGAGAGGCTGAGAGAGAGAGAGAGAGAGAGAGAGAGAGAGAGAGAGAGAGAGAGAGAGAGAGAGAGAGAGAGAGATTGATTTTGTCTGGTTCTGTGTTTCTTGTAATTCTCCAAGGAGCTGAGTCTGTTGCTCAAAACCTGTGTCTCATTATTTCAAGAAAGCCGAACATGGCTCTAGAAATATTTGCACAAGCCGTCTTGTCTTGTCGTGGAGAATTCCTTTTCAAACGTTTTCAGCCGTCTCTCTCTCTCTCTCTCTCTCTCTCTCTCTCTCTCTCTCTCTCTCTCTCTCTCCTTTCAAGACTCTCGAGTCTCTCTCTGTCTCTCTCAGTGCTCTCTCTCTGTCTCTCTCGGTGTTCTCTCTCTCTCTCTCTCTCTCTCTCTCTCTCTCTCTCTCTCTCTCTCTTTTCAAAATTCAGATCTGCTAAACTGATTAAAGTTTGAAATGGACGCCTCAACGTTCAGAGACTGTGTATACATCGACGCTGTAATTAAAAACGCAAGAGAACCTGAACTGCTTTGTAGAAAGATAAACAAAAAGAACAGCAAACTATCTGTAAGGTGGATAAGGAGAGAAGAGGAGGAAAGAGGAATGCGTCACCGGAAAGAGAGTGAGTGGGCACATCATCTTCCACACCAACACCAGCTCGTTGGTGTCCTCTTTTATTTCAAATCATAGTTGAATGGAACCAATCACACTGACCTTAGGACAGTGCGCGCTACACGCTACGGCTCTTCACGTTTCACCCGTTAGGCCTACACCCTGGCTCAACAATGGCTGTTGCTTTTCAGCCCTTTACATTCACAAACACCTGAATAACGGAATCAGCGTCACAGCCTTCACCACATTCTGCTCAGTGAAGAAAATGGTCTCAGCCCAAACAATGGTCTCAGAGCCAGAACGCTGGGAGTATATAGGTCTCCCAGCCCCTTCAACGAGATCTTTCGAGAAATTCCTTTGTGGCCTGAGTCACGATGGAACCACTAGAGGCGTCTAAAATGTCTAAGATCTGGCTTCTCTGGGCTGTCTTGAAACTGGCATTCTATCCCCCAGAGCCCGACAAACAACGGGGCCGACCGTCATGCAAGTGGCTGGATCTGGCAGAGTGCAGAGGAAATATCAAGAGGGGCTCTTTAGACTCTGCACCTAGGGCAAAATCCAGCATGTGTGCACTCCATCGCCAACGACTGCCCCCCTGCGGATATTTACCTCTCTAAAATCTCAAGTCCATCTCAGCAAAGACGCCACCAACTACGACTCCACGGTCTCCTAGGGCTGTCCCCTCGCCTATAATTAGTCTTCCAGACCAAGCCATCCAGATCAGCCATGGTCAAAGAGAGGCTCAAGACCTCCTTAGCAAAAGCAACACCAATTACAATGTGGCTGAAGTCCAATGGCTGTCTCTTCTAAACCAGTCTGCCCAGACCAGCCGTAGGCATATTGTCTGCTGATTGACCAGCCTCTTAACTGGCATTCCGAACTGCCAGCTTGGTTACCCCTCACTGCGATCCCTATCGCACATTTTTGGGATTAACCATTGCAAGTTTTCTGTTCTCAAAAGCTGGGCAGAATCATACCTTTTACATTTGCTTCAAGGTAATTCTCTCGTTTATATCGAGTTTGATTCACTCAGCTGAACTATGTCTTCAACACGGTGTTTGGAGAAATGCCGAAAACTTTCTGCATGACGTTTGAAATCGGAGATGAGGCTGATGAATAAGCTTAGGATTTCAACGCTGCCTTCATTGTCGTGGGTCTGAGAGCAGTCGTTAAGGAAAGTACCTGGGGAAAAGAATGGTTTCAAAACGCACTAGCGATTGTAGACCATATTTTGGGATCCATAATCCTTTTTCGATCTTGATACTAAAACTGTCACGGAATACAAAACGTTTAGGGTCTAATTCACCCTTGTAATACCCCATGTAACGTTTTTTTTTATAATATATTTGCAAAGTGAGGCGACTGTGGGCCGAAATCTAAACAAATTTTAACTGTTGTGATAGCGCACCGCCAGAAAACATAGACAAAAAAATCACAAGACAAAACACGACGCGTTTCGACCTCAGGTCTTCTTCAGGCAAGACACAAAACACACTCAGGACAACGAAAATGAACGAGCAATCACTTACCTTCATCCACGACAGTATTTCAGTGGTTTCAAAACGTACTAGAGAATGTAGACCATATTTTGGGATTCATAATCCTGTTTCAATCTTGATACTAAAACTGTCTCCAAAAACAAAATGAAGATAAGTGATCGCTCGTTCATTTTCGTTGTCCTGAGTGTTTTTGTGTCTTGCCTGAAGAAGACCTAAGAGGTCGAAACACGTCGTGCTTTGTCTTGTGATTCGTTGTCTACGTATCTTGGCGATGCGCTATCACAACATTTAAAACTTTGTTTTTTTTTTTAATCGCTCCATACCCAAAATCACTCCCCAACGGGCGAGAAAAGGCACGTGCCCAAACTCATTCCCCCTACCACCGGGGAGTAAATGTTGACCAATCCTCCATTCACCCTTGGATCCATAATCGCTCTTCTCTCTCTCACACATCGTCAAATTGATCCTAGTAAGAAAACGTCGCTCAAAGCACATTTCACCTAAACTGAGGGGCGGGGAGGGTGGAGGGGGGGGGGGGGGTCTGAGCCTGAGCCAGCACAACTGTCCACCCTGTTCCAAACCCAATTCCCGGTGAGTGGCTATGGCATGGTCCACAAGCACATCATGGAATGACCAAAGGGACGTGCCCAAAATTGCCCATTCTGTGTGACAGAGTGGGGAGAATGGGTATGCACGGGGTGGTTGTGGACTGAGTGAGATTATTGTCTGTGGAGTCATCTTGGGGAACAGCTTGGGCAATAGTTCTGGCTAAGATCTAGAATGACATTCTCCTCCCCTCCTGTGTCCCCCATAGTCTTTACCCCGATCCTCCAATTTAGGTGCAATGCACTTTGACTGATATGTTTTCTTCGATAATGTTAAAGGAGTAGCATGACTTTGGAAAAAAAAGGGGGGGGGGGGGGGGGGGGGGAGGGAGGGGCTGGCCTAGATTTACTCCTTGGGGAGTGGGTTTGAGCACATGTCCTTTTTCACACTCCGAGGAGCAGTTTGAAGCATAACCACTTACAGAACCTCACATCGAAGACACAAGAGGCAGCAAGCTAGATCGCTGGTTTGGTATCGGTAGCCATTTAAGTGTAGATACCCTAAACAGCGTGGAGCCAATACCTGCGCAGGAATTCCGAAACACCACAGAACAGTTCATTTCGCAGAACGTTTGTACAAGATGTTCCTCTTGCTTATTAGTCATTGTCATCGGCAAGTTAAGAGGTTGAAGAGCGTCTTGCTGTTTATTTAGTTAAAGTGAACAGAAGCTCATTTCTTGTAGTGTTTTAAAGTGAAAAGTGTTAATAACAACATTCTCTCTCTCTCTCTCTCTCTCTCTCTCCTCCTCTCTCTCCTCTCTCTCTCTCTCTCTCCCACCCTCTCATCTCCCTCTCTCTCAATCCCCTCTCCCCTCTCTCCCTCCCCTCTCTCCTCTCTCTCCTCTCTCTCTCTCTCTCTCCTCTCTCTCCTCTCTCTCTCTCTCTCTCTCTCAAACATAATTTGTTGCAGATTCTTAATCTCTCTTCTTCTCTCCCCTCCTCATCATCCTCTCTTCTCCTCTCTCTCTCTGAGCTCTCCCCTCTCCCTCTCTGGCTCTCTCCTCTCAAACATCTTGTCTCATTGCAGCTCTCTCTCTCGACCTCCTCTCTCTCCCTCTTCTCTCCCCCCCCCCCTTCTCTTCTAATCTCCTCTCTCTCTCTCTCTCTCCTCTCACTCCCCTCTACTCTCTCCCTCTCTCCCCTCCTCCCTCTCTCTCGTCTCTCTCTCTCTCTCTCCTCTCTCTCCTCTCTCTCTCCTCCCTCATCCCCTCATCTCTCCTCCTCTCATCCTCCTCTCTCTCCTCTCTATCGTGTCTCTCCCTCCCTCCTCCCTTCTCTCGGCTCTCCCTCTCTCTCTCTCTCCTCCCCTCCTCTCTCCTCCCTCTCCTCTCTCTCCTCCTCTCCTCCTCTCTCTCTCTCTCTCTCTCCTCTCCTCTCTCCCCTCTCCCTCTCCCTCTCTCCTCCATCTCTATCTCTCTCTCCTCCTCTCTCTCTCTCCTCTCTCTCCTATGTCGTGGCCTGTCATGCGTGTCTCTCCGTCTCAATTATGCATGAGAGCCCCCTTGCCTTTGTGGCCTTAAAGTCTCCTCTCTCCTCTCTCTCCTCTCCTCTCCGGACGCCGAGATCGTCTCTCTCGTCTCCCCTCTCATTCTCTCTCTCTCTCTCTCCTCTCTCTCTCTCTCTCTCTCTCTCTCCTCTCCTCCTCTCTCTCTCTCTTCCGTATGTGTGTCTGCGTGTACGCGCGCATTATGCATGAGAAGATGGGATTAATTATTACGCAGATAGCTCGGAAGTGGAAGGTAAAGTATGTATGGAGGCCGGGGGAGGGGAGGTGAGGGAGACGAGAGGGAGGGGGGGGGGGGGGGGGAGGTTACATTCCTTTTTCAAAGACAAAAATACATTAACCCTATCTTCTTCCACCTTTTACCGGAGTAACACCATCCACTAAAGTTGTGTCCCTTGCCCTGTGTGTGGGTGTGCAGGGAAGGGCGCTACGACTCCGTGTGCCGGGCGGACCCCAGCGTGCCCACGGCGTGGCGCCAGAAGTCGCTGGACGAGAAGCAGCTGAGGTTCGTCATGAAGCGCTCCAGCATGCCCGCTCAGATCACCACCTCCACCGGCTACATCAACCACGGCGTCCTCCACAACCACAGCAAGGCCGGCGCCGCCTCCACCTCCACCGCCGACGACTCCTCCGCCTCCACCCCGCAGAGGATGAAGAAGAAGAGCCCCGTGCTGAAGAGGCCTCCGCATCAGCAGCACCGGCTGTACGTGGACGACTTCTCCGACTTCGACTGCCTGCTGGAGAGCGAGGAGAAGGACGGCAGCATGGGGAGGCTGGGCGGCAGGCTCAAGGACGGCGAGTGTCAGACCGGAGAGGACCTCGTCCAGGCCATGTTCCTGCAGCTCCGCCGCGGCGGCGGTTCCACACCGGCTCGGGCACCAACTCCCCGTCCCCGCAGCACCCGGCCTTGGAGTTCGGCGGGGTGGTGAAGGAAGTGACGTTCAACACCCACGTGGTGCCCGTGCACATGGATTCCTCCTGGTCCGAGCGGACGAGGGGAGCAAAAGTGCCGCAGTCCTTGCCTCTGCGATCGCGACGGACTTTCTCCAAGGGGGACAACTGTTTGAAGATCGAGGGGGCGGGAGGAGGGGAGGATGACGACGAGGATGAGGACGGGGATCGGGACGGTCCCCGGCGCCTGAGCGACCTGTCGGCCATCAGCTACATGGACGGGGTCAGCACCCCGGGAGATGCCGGGTCAAGGTCACCACGCGCGCCACGGCTCCGACACGTCGGACATCTCCAGCCAGCAGCAGAGCTACAGCCAGCAACAGCACCACAACATCTACCACCGGCCCCCCACCCCCCCCGCACCCCGCGCAAGCTCCTCATCCAGAGCAACCACAGCGACTTCCCCCCGCCGGACCGAGCTCTGCAGCGCGACTCCCTCCTCCCTCCCCTCCCCCCACCTCCTGCACGTGCAGGGGGCGACGTCACGGAGCGGCTCGCCCTCCCCCACCTCCGTTTCCCTCAGCAGCTTGACGTCACTGGGCAGCAGGAAGGACGGGGAGGACGGAGGGAGGAGGTCGGAGGAAGAGGACGAGGAGGAGGAGGAAGAGCTACCTCCGGAGGAGGGGCATGGAGAGGGGGGGGGAAAGAGCGGAGGAGGTGAAGCAACGTCATCACGATCACGGAGTGACGTCAGACAAAGGTTCCCAAAAGACTAATGACACATGATACAACGCACATACAGTTAACGAGGGATCAAATTCTGTGTGAAAATTAGATGGAAAAAAAAAGAAATCCTCGGTACTGCCGTTCATCTCCTGTCTCCAACCTGCTCCTACTGACACCTGGAGGAAATGATGAAGGTTAACGAAACGCACCTGTTCGATGGGAAAAAGTCTGTGCAGTACAACCTTCCTCTCGTGTCTCCTGAGCTGTTCTACCTTGTACAGCCCTTTTTTTCTTCTGGCTCTTTTCACCGTGCGTACAGTGCACATCTGGCGGCGTTAGCCAACTGGGACGCTTCCTGCGGTATATGTCTGTAGAGCATTCATTCCCCAGCAGCATGCACGACCTTCTTTTTTCGCATCAAGATAAGTGTACCAGCCCTATATGTCGTTTCTGTGTTTTCTGAACACGTCAACATCAGCTCACTATGGGTTGACGGCGAGGGATACTTACGTTGAGTTTCTGGAGAGAAGAGGAGATCGTGTGAAACAAAAACACACCAGTTGTCTTACCAAGTGTTTTCGTGTGAGCGTTTCGTTCGTTTGTCTCAGTCACACGCTCTTGTGTATGTGATCACAAAGACGAATGAGAAATAAATCGGTCTGTGTTTTCTATGTACATGTGGTACGCGTTTTCTACGTAAATGTGCACGCGCATTCGTGTCTGTGTACTTTGCAACATCTGTGTCCACAGCGCATCTAAATGTGTTTCTGATTTCTTCTCTTTTTTCTTTTCTTTTTTTTTGTATGATCTCGTGATAGCCCCAAACCCAAAATTCCAAGAAACCATTTCCGAGGATACATTTGTGTCGGTTGACAATCGATCAGCTGATAGTGTTGTATCAGGTATGGTCCTGGATTGTGTGTGATAGTGGCGGATGTGATACCGTCGAAGACATGTAGATTTTTGTTGCGATCTTGTCAAAACTTCACCGATGTCGTGGCGATTTGCTAGTAATGACCTGTAGTACGAATGTGTCATTTCCCAAGTGTTCATGATCCATCCTTTCCGCGTGTACATGGGTGGGGATGCGTTTTACATTCATGAGCATGTGTGTGCCCGAATGTCTGCTTCCTCCGCATTTATCCGCGAGCGCATATGTTTGTATATTTGCACCCCGAGTCCTGTGATTTTGGTACTTGTAAGTGTTATGGGGCACAATTGTTCGTCCATAGGTATGAGTCTGCGTTTGTGTGAACAGACGTGTGAAGAGAGCAAAAGAGAATGAAGTTTATTGTTATGAAATCCCAAAAGGCAAGTAAAGCACAATGGCAGTCACCAAACAGGTATTCCAATGTGGCTCTGTGTGTGTGTGTGTGTGTGTGTGTGTGTGTGTGTGTGTGTGTGTGTGTGTGTGTGTGTGTGTGTGTGTGTGTAAGAGAGCCAAATTTAATGCTGTGAAACTCAAATGAATCTGAGGTGGAAGTAGTTAGTTATCTTGGTGTGGTGTGACATGGTGTGTGCGTGTGTGTGTGTGTGTGTGTGTGTGTGTGTGTGTGTGTGTGTGTGTGTGTGTGTGTGTGCAAAGAAAAAAGTTTCTTGAAAGATCTCACAATTGCTTGGTCTTATTAATCATATAAAAGAGAAAAAATGTAATACAATGGGCATCAGGAAGCAAATCTGAACATCTTCGCAATGTCTAATTCCAAGACTGTTTCAAACGAAATATTGTGAACAACCAGAGAAATGTCCCAAAATGATACCTTGAAGAGGAAATTTTTGCTGCAGTTAATAGAAATAAATTGTCGGCAATGATAACTTTGAAATCAGCTCCACAATACCCGTTGATGTATGACGAATCATGTAAGTATTGTTTTATGAAGGGATATGGGAACAAAATGTGGTGTCTTAACATCTTTTCTCCGCATGGACTCCAAATGGTATATAGAGATAGATAGATAGATAGATAGATAGTGTGTGTGTTTGTGTGCGTGCGTGCGTGCGTGCGTGAGTGTGTGTGTGTGTGTGTGTGTGTGTGTGTGTGTGTGTGTGTGTGTGTGTGTGACAGAGAGAGAGAGACAGAGAAAGAGAGAGAGAGAGAGAGAGAGAGAGAATGAATCCTTGTGAGTCTTGAGCATGTACATGTCTATATGCACATCCTCTAGTTTATATGGTGAAATGTATGTGCGCAGGCGCGCGCTTGCGTGTGTGTGTGTGCGCGCGTGCGCGCGCGCGTGTGTGTGTGTGTGTGTGTGTGTGTGTGTGTGTCTGTGTGTCTGTCTGTCTGTCTGTCTGTCTGTCTGTGTCTGTGTCTGTGTTCTACATGTATGTTTTATTTTTGTGCGCGCGCGCGCGCGCGCGCGCGCGCGCGTGTGTGTGTGTGTGTGTGTGTGTGTGTGTGTGTGTGTGTGTGTGTGTGGTGTTGATCAAAAGTTCTGAAGATGAAGATCTTCTGTTGTCGATCCAAAGATGTCTGAAACTATACTCAGCTGAGATTTGTCTGTGTCTTTGTCTGAGCCCTATATAGCCTCTGCCTAAATCGTGGGTACAAGAGTGACCGGCTTAGAAGTGAAAGGGCAAAAAAAAAAAGCACTGAAGAATAGAAACAAAGAAGATGAACATACTAGTAAGGAATATGAAAAGGGACATTCTTTGTTATATATTCATCTTTCGATAAGACTACGTAGAAAACAGCCTTATGTCCAATATGTCATGGTTAACTCACATTGAAAGAATTTCGCCATTGTGCACAACTTTGCTACCCACAGAACGAGATAAAAACACCGCACATCTTCTTCCACTTCTTCGGGTGAAAAGGGAAAGAGAAAAAAAACCACACTAGCTGAAAAGGAATGTGTATATGATTAAAAAAAAAATGGCTTCAAGTTCACAAAAAGCGAAGCTGGTGAAACAAGGAAAAATTATATAAACGAGTTTGGAGAAACGGTAAGAAAATCATTGATGCATTTCTGTATGTGCCCATTTCACTCACAAAAAAAGAAAAAAAAAATCAAAGATCAGGTTGTTCCAAGATGTTTCACGTAATGTTATCTTTTTAGTTCTCCAGCAGTTGAGCGTTCTCCATTTGTTTCGGCTGAAGCATGTTTGGCGTAAACGTTGCTTTACGCCGGCCTTTAAGCGTCATGAGAAGACTTGACTTTCACTTTTTTAATCTTGGTATTGTGTTGTGTACGTGGCTCTGTCTTTAATTTCTTGGCAGGCACGAGGGTGGGTAGGAAAGATAAAAACCTAACCTGACTAACAAGACTTGAAAGACAATACAAAGCTCACAGTTAAAATACTGATTGCTCGTTCTTCGTTTTCATTGTCCTGAATGTTGTTTACCTTGCCTGAAGAAGACATACGGTTAGGTCAGACGTAGATGAGCGGTTTGAAATTACTGAAGTCGGTGGTGGAGAGACTTTACAGGCATGAACTGATCAACAGTGTAGTTTAACATGGAAAATAGATATAGAACAGAATCCGGCAACAAATAGAGGGAGAGCTGGAGCAACTGGAACATATGTACACATGTTTTTTTAGGTATTGTAGTGTATGGTGAGTTTGTGCATGCATTTTTAATCTCTTCGCTATAGGAAGGAGCACTCCGTATTCGGACTGTCGAATTTTGGTCTGTTTTGTTTTTTTTTAAATATTCAACAAATATGTAAAAAAAAAATTATGTTTGGGAGAACGGGGGTGGGGTGTTTGATAAAAGAAGAAGGACACGAGGTCGACTGGTTTAAAAAGAAACGGACATTCAACTCAGACCATGAGAAAAACTCTCCCACAACCCACCCACCACCTTCTCGTATACTCTCATATTAACAGCTCCCTAATGCGTGCTGACAATGGGATTGTGACCGAAGGAAGCTGGATGTAGCTGCGTTTGAAGGGGAGGTAAGGCACGAAGAAGGCACAGAAGCTGAGACAGCAGCTGATATACACCACTGTTTTTTTATCAGTCCCAAGGACGTTTGCAAAACCCAACGAATTACGTAGCTGTACATAATTATTAATATTACAAACAAATTGCACTAAAAGCAGACACGAAGTTGAAACGATTTTGAGTCTCCAGCTTTTTTTCGTTCAATCCATTTGTCTTCCATACAAACAAGATGGTTGTTCTCTTAACTGGCTAGAAGTCGAAAAGGAAATCTTCTCGAAGTGTGTTCCACCATGATTTCCGTCGCCATGCACCGACAATAGCAACGTGTGTCTGATCGTCTGG
>JADBJO010001940.1:270000-280000 GCA_016801955.1 Conus betulinus | reverse complement strand
CTGAGCCTTGTCGGCGAAGCGCGTGAGCGCCTTCCCGCGCACAGAGTCTTGGAAGTGGTCGACGTGCTTGAGGTCCTCGTTGATGCGGCACAGTTCCTTCACCAGGGCCAGGCGCTCCCGGGCGATGACTGCCCACAGACACGTCATCTTCATCAGGTCAAGGAGGTGCCGGACAGTGAGGCTGATACTATTAAAGGGAAATAGTCACGCAGAAACCAACCCACAGACATCGCACACAGTAAGCCTTGGGCTTTAGGTGGCGAGGCTGATATAAAAAAAATAACTATATACACTAACAGAAAAATTCACAGTGAAAGATACATGAATTAATAATGATGACTCCTCCCTGACAACGCCCCCCCCCCCCCCCCCCCCCCCCCCCCCCCACACACACACACACACACACACACACACACACACACACACACACGCGCGCGCGCGCGCGCGAAAAGAAAGAAAAGAGAACAGTTAACAATTGTCTCTTACATAGAGACTCACATACACTTACACCCCCAATGAAGTCAAAAATGGCAAGCCTTAGCATGGTCTATTTGAGAAAAATAAACAAATAAACAAACATAAGAATTTTTAATATGCCACAAACATTTTTCTCCCCATTATCTTCGCTGTCGCTGTCATTCCTTTTTAACCAATGGCAGCACGGAGCTTTTTTTTTTTTTTTTTTGCGAACTATATTCAAGAACTGTTGTTTTTGTTTTGTGTGTTGTAAATAAACAGATGTTCATCAAAACCATTTGCAAAGAAAACAAAAGTAATCCAACCATCTTACTTCGCATTTTATAGGTAGAGAAAACACTGGACAAAGGTTCGGTTTCATAATTGTACTGTGCAAGGATAGTACCAAAGTCTGTGTTGAGCGTCTTGGTACTTACTGACAAAAATAACGAGGAGGACCGTTTCGACAATTTGTTGTCACATTTTCAACTGAATCCAGCAATTTGCAGCTTCCTTTTGTGTGCGTAAAAAAAAAAGACAAAAAAAAAAGCATACTTGCACAGAATTTTCAGGTATATAAACTACATCAAACATCTGTGTATTCGACCACTCAGAATCTTTCTTTCAACTTTTTACCTAACTGCCAGTTTTCCCTTCAATTAATGACTTCCAGTTTCAGACCATGCAACCTTCCTGAATCAATCTATCCATTGCAGTGAAGTGAACTTCACTAGAAAAAAAAAAATCATGCATGGCTTGCAAATTTATCAAACGTACAAAGATAACATAGGTGCACCGACAAATCAACACAACAGCCCATGCAGTCTCTCATTCATTCATCTCTCCGTTTATCCGGTTCATCTATCTGTCCTCTATCCAACTATTCATTCGTCAATTCAAGTATCTGTCAATCGCACACACCGTCACTCGTCATGCCTCAGGGGTTTTGATCATTCATTCAACGTGGATCCACACAACCATCGTTTCATTCATTCATTTATCCATTGATCATCCCATCCAGACATGATTCTGACTGTTTCTCCCTACATCCTTCCGTCCTGTCTTCCGTCCATCAATCTATTTCCTCCATCCGTCCATTCATCTATATCTACACCCCCCATCCGTCCATTCATCTATATCTACACCCCCCCATCCGTCCATTCATCTATATCTACACCCCCATCCGTCCATTCATCTATATCTACACCCCCATCCGTCAGTCTTTCCTGCCAGCCCTCCGTCTATCCATTCATGCATTAACCATTCCCTCCGTCTCCAAATCTATCACTCATCAATCTACCTCTATATCCATCCATCCACCTACCCTTGTCTTCATTTATTCATCCATCCCTCTACCCCTCTCTCCTTTCATTCACCCATGTAACTTTTCTCTCCATCCATTTATCCATCCACAAATTCATTCGTCTCTACCTCCAGTCTTATATGCATCCAACCATGTGCCTATCATCTCTCCACAATGTCTCTGTCCATCCATTCGTATAGCTTCTCCCCATCCTTTCTCCCTCTCTCCCTCCCTCCCTCCCTCCATTCACTCATCCATTCACCTATCTGTGCCCCTCTATTCATCTACTCCTCCTTCCATCCAACCATCCCTTCCAACATCCACCCCATACATTCGTCTTCCCCCGTCTCTCCCCTCGTCCATTGCTTCTTTCATCCATCCATCCGCATACCCCTCTCTCCATCCATGTATTCATCTCTCTCTCTCTCTCTCTCTCTCTCTCTCTCTCTCTCTCTCTCTCTCTCTCTCTCTCTCTCTCTCTCTCTCCATCAGTGTAGCACTCTCTCCTTCAATTTATCCATCCATCTATTCCTCTCTCTATCCCTCTACCTATGTAATCCCCTCTCAATCTATTTATCCATCCACGCATTTATTCTGCTCTGCCTCCATTCATCTATGCATCCAGACAAACATCTGCTCCTCTCTCTAACAACGTATCCATCTTTTTATCTTCCGTACTTTTCGTCCGACCGTTCGTCTATCTATCCTTCCCCCGTATGTCCCATCTGGTTACCCACCCATCCATTTCTCTCACTCTCCTTCCATCCACTTATCCTTTCCTCCATCCATCTATTCATCCATCTCCCCGCTCCCCCAGTCCTTTCTCCTGTTGTTTCATTCATCCATCCATCCCATCCACGATCATCTCCTCCTTCCCCCTCTCCCTCCCTCCATTAGTTTTTTTTCATTCATCCATCCATCCACCCATAAATCCACCCGCCCTTTCCTCCCTCCTTCAGTCCCTACCCCTGTCCTTCCATGCATCCAACCATCTACTCGTCCTCACACCCTCCCTACCCCTATCTATCTATCCATCCATCTATCTATCCTTTCCACCCTCCGTCTCTCTTTCCAACCTTATTCATCGACCAACCGACCCATTCATCCATAAATTTATCCTTCCCCCCCCCCCCCCCCCCTCCTGCCCTCCCTCCCTACCATTTTCTCTTTTCCTCCATCTTTTGTTCACTCCCTCCTTCCCTCCTTCCCTCCCTCCCTGCCTGCTGTACCTTTCAGCTCCACGTGCCACTTCTTGTCCAGGTCGCCCAGTTTCCATCTCCAGCTGCCGCTGTTTGCGGATGTTCTGGATGGAGGCCACTGTCGACTGCAGAGCCATCTTCGCTACCTGCCTGGGCCGACCTCAGGGATCACTGGAGAGGCTGAGGGAGAGAGTGGAGGTGACTGGAAAAGCGTGACGCTTGTTGTACCAAGTGTTAATTTTTTTTTTGTGGTGTTGCTTTCTGTTTTTTTTCTTTTTTTTTTTTTTTTTGTTTTGCAATTATGACGCCGTGGATTTCAAAGCCAGTGTGGTTGTTTCAGATGACGATGGTGGTGACAAAGGTGCGTGGCTGGTCTGTCTTGGTGTGTGAATGAACAAACAGTTCGTAATGTTGTTGTTGTTGTTAATGCTTCTGCTGCTGCTGCTGCTGCTGCTGCTGCTGCTGCTGCTGCTGCTGCTACTACTACTACTACTACTCTGCTGCGGACAGTCTTAATGCCAGCATAGTCTCATCCACCTGGTTGGTGGGTCTTGTTCTCATTCGTTATACACATTGTTAAAGTTATTGATGATGATGCTGTTTGTTGCTGCTGACACTACAAAAGATGCTGGATTTTGTTTTGGAGTTGTTTTTTTGTGTGACTTGTTTGTGTTCTGTGTGTGGTTTGTGTGTTTCCTTATAACGATGATGATGCCAGAGAAGCGTCAGTCTCGCTCTCTCCTCGTGCAGTCCAGTGTCTTGGACTGGACAGGCACACAGAGCGAGGGTCAGAAGTTGCTGCCAATCCCCCGTGGGTCTGAAGAGTAGACCCTGGTCTTCCTCTTTGAAAAACCTCGGACTCTGGAGCTGCGTTCTAAAGCAGTCGGTCGGCTTGGAAGCTCAGGGGCCGTGCTTGTGCGTCGGTGTACTCTTCTTCAACTCTGAAAAGAGATTGGTTTGTCATCCACAGTGCCATTATTGTGATTATCACCGTCTTTCAATCAGCATCACTGTCACTTTCATTATTATCATCATACACATCCACATCATCTTCGCCACCATCTCCAGTACCAAAAATCATGCTGTCCATGATGCCATCACCATCGTCATCATCATTGTCATTATCATCAAAACCACCAACCAGCACTGTCAATACCATCATTGTCGTTATCATCATGGTATTGTCGTCATCAGCAGCAGTGGCAGCACTACCACTCTCATCGTTGCTATCACCACCATCATCATTATTATCGCCTGAAGCCTACATTACATCCAGTTATGATGGGCATGAATTGTACCACTTCATGTTTACTCGGAAGAAATATAGAAAAGGCACTGGAAAAAAATATATACATTAATCCAAGCTCAAGAAGACGCATATCAACTGTGAAAGAAAAGCAGTTATTATTGCAAACCAATAAAAAATCAAAGGAAAACTGTTATACGATATAGTTCAAGTCAAAGATTTATTTTCCTGATCTAAATTGGATTTTTTTTTTCAAGTTTAACGAAACAGACCATGTTATGAAGTAATCGTGATTGTTGTGACTTGATTCAAAGTATTCTAAAGCAAAGCTACTGATATTTCATCAGTTATCATAGCCTGTCTATCTGTCGGTCTGTCTGTGTGCCTCTCTCTCTCTCTCCTCTCTCTCTCTCTCTCTCTCTCTCTCTCCTCTCTCTCTCTCTCTCTCTCTCAGAGCAGAGAGAGAGACACACACACACACACACACAGAGACACAGAGAGAGAGAGACTCAAACGTACGCACACACAAAATACACATATACGCACGCACAAACACACAGATACACGAACGCACACGCACACACAAACACGCATACAAACACGCACGCAAAACACGCACGCACGCACGCACGCACGAATGAGAGAGAACGCAGAGAGAGAGAGAGAGAGAGAGACAGAGACAGAGAGATCCTACGTGCTACAAAATACTAAACGAGGTGTATTATACATCCTTATGCTCCTCGTATTATTTACGGCAGTGTTTCGTAAATCAAAAGAAAGCTCAATATTTTGTGAGGAGAACAGACCAGCAAAGCGAAAAGTCAAAGCCGTCGCCTAAGGTAATCTTTTTTTTTCGCTTACACTAACATTTGTTCTGAGCTGTAAAGACAGGACAAAGCCAGACGAAACAGGACCGGACAAGTCAAGACAAGACAGAACAGGATCATCATTAGTGACAGTGATCTATAGATGAGCAAGTTCGCGCTCGTTTGCTGGAGTAAAAAAAAAAAGAAAAAAAAAAAAAAAAAAAAAAAAAAAACTCTCTCTCTTGCGATCGAGAGGCGAACATGGACAGAGGCAAATAGCAAAAAAAAAAAAAAAAAAAATTAACATACATACATAAACCCGGACATATATTACACCTGAAAACTATAACACCAGCGCAGTCTAATTTAAGTTTCTCCTTTAAAGGAAACGAAAATGTTTTCAGAACAAAACAAAAAAAAAAAGAAAAGAAAGAAAGAAAGAAAGAAAGAACAGTAGTCTCCTGCCTGACTTGAATTGGCCATTTAGAAGCATTCAATGAACATACTCTGACTGTGGAACGTTTTGGAAGTTTTTAAGAAGATAGTGACAGATAAAGACATAGATTGAGAAAAAGAGAAAAAAACAAACACTGGAGGTTTGAGAGAGAGAGAGAGAGAGAGAGAGAGAGAGAGAGAGAGAGAGAGAGAGAGAGAGAGAGACAGAGACAGAGAGAGAGAGAGAGAGAGAGACAGAGAGGGTGGAGAGAGAGAGAGAGATATAGAAAGAGAGAGAGAGAGAGAGAGAGAGATGGGGGGGGGGGGGAGACAGACAGACACAGAGGGAGACAGTGTGTTTTCACTTAAAGTCAGAGCAAATGAAAGATAGAGAGCCGTGAAGAGATTGAGGGAGAGAGATATCAACAGGGACAGAAACAGAGACAGACAGGCAGACAGGCAGACAAACCACGCAGTAAAATAACGAAAAAAAAAAAAAAAAGAACCAGATGTGCGAAGAAAGATGGGGATAGACAGACAGGCGGACAGACAGACAGACGGACGGATGGACAGACAAAGTATTGTGACGGTAACGTAATGTTTCGTTCTCCCCATCAATCCGTAAACAGGTATGAAAGGAAATCTAGACTGAGGCAGGGAACAGTCAATAGTAAGTAACAAACAAGTAAGGTAACTCTCGCTCCCACGAGGAAATAATTGCAGGCCCTTAGCTCCAAACGAATGCTGCTTATAACACCAAATCGCCCAGCAGAAATGACGACACACAGCACACAGAACAAACAAGAGACGTATGTTGTCGTTTCTGCTGTCTCCTTCTTTGTTCTGTGTGCTCTGTGCTGTCATATCTACCAGGCCATTTGGTGTCGTAAGCACCAATCGTTTGGAGAAGTGGGTCTACAATCATTTCATCGTGAGAGCGAGAGTTACCCTACTTGTTTGTTATTTACAGCAAACAGGCAGTCAAAACACACAGAAAGAATCTTTACGTTGAGACCTGCTTATTTTTCTCATTCTATCATTTTGATAAATGTCGGATATTTTCAGTGTGTGTGTGTGTGTGTGTGTGGGGGGGGGGGGGGGGGGGGGGGGGGGGGGGGGGAGGGAGCAGAGGAAAGGGGAGGGGGGGGGGCGTCTTAGATGAATGACACCGTGCAGATATTACCGCAGATGACGGTCGCTGTTAGTTTAGTTCTGTTCAAGCCCCGACACGAGCCATGCCCTGGGATTTTGATAAAGGAATTCTCTTGATTTCTCTATCCTGTGAGAAGAAAATCTCCTGTTTGAAACAGTCCGTGATAAGTGTGGTGAGAGATACGGAGAGAGAGAGCGTGTGGAGGGGGGGGGGGAGAGAGAGAATCAATAAAGACACATCTTTTTTTCCTCGGACTGATCAATGATATTCACTTACCACTGTGCACATGTTTCCTGATGTTGAGCACGCTCGTGTGTGTGTGTGTGTGTGTGTGTGTGTGTGTGTGTGTGTGTGTGTGTGTGTGTGTGTGTGTGCGCGCGCGCGCGTGCGTGCGCGCGCGCGCGCTTTGAATTAGAATTATAATTTTATCACGTTTTTCTGTAATATGCGCTGTGGGCTCTCACGAGGTAAAGCGCCTTATAAATATCCTTTTTACATTATATTACAATCAGTGCGAGAAACAGAGACAGGCAGACAGACAGAAAGCCAGAGAGAGAAACAGACAGACAAAAAGCGGACAGACCAGCAAGCAGACGGACAGAGAGAGAATCATACAGAGGGAGGAAGGGAAGAAGAGAGGGGGGGGGGGACGGAAAGGAGACACACGGAGACAGACAGACAGACAGACAGACAGACAGAGACGCACCCATAGAGAGGTGTGTGAGAGAGAGAGAGAGAGAGAGAGAGAGAGAGAGAGAGAGAGAGAGAGAGAGAGAGACGTATACAGGGAGTGACAGACAGACAGACAGACAGACAGACTGAGACGTATACACAGAGAGACAGAGACAGACAGACAGACAAAGGGACAGACATAGAGAGTTATATATGTCAGGAAGGAAGAGTGGACGGCGCACAGAGAGAGAGACAGACAAAAAGGAGCACGAAAACAAGGATAGACACAGAGGCACAGAGTCAGAAAAAGACCCATCGAAAAATACAGAGAGAGAGAGAGAGAGAGAGAGAGAGAGAGAGAGACAGAGACAGAGACAGAGAGAGAGAGAGACGGAGACAGAGACACAGAGAGACAGATAGACAGAGACGGAGAGGGAGACAGTCAGAAAGAGAGACAGAGACAAAAAAAAAACAGAAAGACAGACTGACTGACAGACAGACAAATAAACGTGCTGAATTTCCTTACAACTCTTCACAACACGATTTCTTCAATACCTCAGTATCGTCTGTTTCGTTCCAGTAAAACAATGTTAATATTAATAAACAACATTGTTTGGAAATACCCAGAAACCATAACGTACATTTAGTCTAAACAATTCTTTTTTTTTGTCCTCTTGTAACACACGCACGCACGCACGCACGCACGCACGCACGCACACACACACACACACACACACACACACACACACACACACACACACACACACAAGTTTCATCATACCTCCACACAATATTTCTCTCCACTCAAAAACTTTTTTTCCGCTCCGTAGGCCAAGCTGAACTATTCACAGCGATCACATACCCAAATCGTCTGACCAACGCCATACGCTCGGCAATCCGTCCGTTCCCCGTGCTGTGGTGGTCAATGGCTTATAGTGGCGATAGCCGATTGACACGTCCCCTTGATCCCGTGCGCCTATCAACATTGACAGAGTGGGACTAGTCTCTTTCTTTTCTTCTCGTGGCGTTCGTCTACCTTGGGTCGATCACAGAGAGTGGGGTGGGAAAAGGGTGGCGAGAGAGAGAGAGAGAGAGAGAGAGAGAGAGAGAGAGAGAGAGAGAGAGAGAGAGAGAGTGGAGGGAACAAAAAGGGGGGGGGGGGCAGAGAAGGGGGGGGGAGATCGGGGAGGGGCAGTTATGGGTGTGGAGTTTTTAGTTGGGTGGCTCGTTTTTCGTTTATGCGAGACATTCGCACGAGTCGGTTGAGCGCCTCTTTTCGGTGTGTGTGTGTGTGTGTGTGTGTGTGTGTGTGTGTGTGTGTGTGTGTGTGTGTGTGTGTGTGTGTGTGTGTGAGAGAGAGAGAGAGAGAGAGAGAGAGAGAGAGAGAGAGAGAGAGAAATGTTGGTGTGTGTGTCTGAGAGGAAGAGAGAGAGTGTGTATGGTGAGCATGTGCGTGCGTGTGTGTGTGTGTGTGTGAGAGAGAGAGAGAGAGAGAGAGAGAGAGAGAGAGAGAGAGAGAGTGTGTGTGTGTGTGTGTGTGTGTGTGTGTGTGTGTGTGTGTGTGTGTGTGTGTGTGAGTGTAAGTGTGTGTGTAGTGCGGAGCCGTGCGAGGTTTTTGTTTTGTTGTTGTTGTTTTTTAGAAAGTGTCGATCCCTTCAAGTGATAGAGACATGATACTCCAGTAAACAACAAACCCTCGTGGGTACGCACAGATGCACACATACATTTTAGTGCAAGCACCCCACTTTCACGGACATGCGAGCATACACACACACACACACACACACACACACACACACACACACACACACACACACTCACATACACACACACACACAGAGGCGGACAGATAGCTAGACAGACTGACAGAGACAGACAGGCAGACAGACAGACCGACAGAGACAGACAGGCAGACAGACAGACTGACTAACAGAGACAGACAGACAGACAGGATCTTGCACCGCTTGTTAAGCAGTATGTTCACGTCAAAACACTTTTCTTTTTCCACATGAGTGATTATGAAGGGTGTAAAAAAAAAAATCACAAGTGGAGCTATTAATCCTCCCGTTCCCGCGTTCCCTATCGCCCCCCCCCCCCCCCCCCCACGCCACACACACACACACACACACTTTCCTTCAGCCCTCCCCCCCCCCCCCCCCCCCCCCCCCCCCCCCCCCCCCCCCTTCTTCCCTTTTTCCTTTCATTAATCAAACATCAAACTGATATCAACAAACTTCACAGTGACTTGTCAAACAGTTGATTTCAAAACCCGCTCCTTTCAGGGCGACACAACCTTATTGGGTTACTCGGGAGAAACTCCGATTCTTCCCCGTTGAAAATAACATGAAAACCTAACATACAAACACGAGTCTCTAACTGTGCCGTAGAGCCGGACGCAGACTCTGCGCAGTAGCACCCAACCCTGCCCAAATGAAACTAGGACTGTACAAACCATCGAAGTATGATGGTTAGTGTCGCCGACTTGCAAGCTGGAGGGTCTTGAGTTCGATTCCCATCCGAAGCGGATATTTGTGGGATTTTCGGTTCAGAACGGTACGTGTTGAGAGTTGTTGAGTGTAATAAGGACTCAGCTGGTAAGACTGGAACCTCACAGACCAGCTTCATGCATTTGCGGATGCGTCTTCCAAACGTTTGCTCAAATATTTTGAGTTTTCACAGTACTGTAGACAGAGGTCAGGACACGAAAACAGATCCTGAGGCACGCTGATG
>JADBJO010001940.1:242500-245000 GCA_016801955.1 Conus betulinus | reverse complement strand
TTTCTCTCTCTCTCTCTTTTTTCACTTCCCTCAAAGGCATCCATTTAGTTCGGTTCTTAAATAGACAAATGCACTCCGTCTTACCTAAGAGTTTATGGAAGAGTCTTTTTTTTAAGCAATTTTTAGCTTGTTTACCAAAAAAATACTATAAAATACTATATAGAAATGATAGACATACAGATAGACAGACAGACAGAATCATTGATCAATCGATCGATCGACTGATGGATAGATAGATAGATACAAAGATAGATAGGTAGGTAGTCAGGTTGCTAGGTAAGTAAGTAGGTAGATGGATAGACACATACAAACGTACGTACGTATGTACATACAAACATGCATTTTTTCGTACATACATACATACATACTCACATGCATACATACATACATACATACATACATACATAGATACAAGGAGCTGACTTCGTCAAGATGACAGCCCTGATATGTTCCCCATGGATTACAAGGACTACAGACAACTTGAATTGAATGTCTTGTTTCTATCCAAAATGGAGACAGAGACAGAGACACACAGAGAGAGAAGAGAGAGAGAGGGAGTGTGTGTGTGTGTGTGTGTGTGTGTGCGTGCGTGCGTGCATACGCGCGCGCATGTGCGTGTGCTTGCGTGCGTGCGTGTGTGCGTGCGTGCGTGCATGTGTGTGTGTGTGTGTGTGTGTGTGTGCGTGCGTGCGTGCGTGCGCTTGTATGTGTGCGTATGTGTGTGTGCGTATGCGTACGTGCGCGCTTGCATGTGTGTGAGTGTGTATGTGTGTGTGTGTGCGTGTGTGTGTGTGTGTGTTTGTGTGTGCGTATGTGCGTGCTTGCATGTATGTGAGTGTGTATATGTGTGCGCGTGCGCGCGCGCGCTTGTGTGTGTGTACATTTATTTTTTTCTTGGGGAAAAAAATTATATGTGCACACCTTTCTCTGAATAATGCAGAAAACTTCATAATTGTAGAAGTCATGTGGTACGTCGTCGTATGCACCCGTATGCACCTGCATGCAATGTATGCTGTTAAATCTACAGGTGTGCGCCTGTGTGTTCACTGTCTATGTTAAAAAAAAACAGGCGGTTATTTATTCAGAAAGATTCTTGTTATCATTATTACCAAAGTTATTCTATTATACTATATGATGTTTTATATTATATATATCATTTTATATCATACATGTAATTCCATTGTTCTTGTGGTTGTTAGTTATCCAAGCTTTAAATTATGATTTGTTGATGGAATTATGATCTCATTATACGATAACTATGGAGTCATTCACACATTTCAGCTGTCCATCACTCATCATATATACAAAAAACAATTTATAAATCACACACACACACACACACACACACACACACACACACACACACACACACACACACCTCGCCACAAAAGTCAGAATGCAACAATGTTAGGCCTGTGGTCCACAACAATAGATCTGAACAATAATTCAACGATTACGTTGTGCGTTCATCTGCTTATCACTGAAAGTATTGTCTTCTGAGACAGAGACATTTCTGTGTGTACTTTGATATTTTGGGAATATATGGCATTCACAAGCTCAGACCAGAGGACATTCGAACCATGATAGGTGTTTGCTGAATTGTGAAGCATCAACTTATTTCTCGATTCCTTGTATTTCACGGACATAGATATAATGTTTCCTTCATTTTCAACTGCATTTTTCCACAAAAAAAGGGCAATAACCATGGTGATATGTTATTTGCTTACTGTGCCGTAAACAGATTTTCTTTGGGGGCATACTGTTTCTAAACTCAGCCAGACACATTCGTAAATTTCCGTTTTTGAGTTGCCACACGGAACTTTTACGACAAATTGAGGCGCTGAAACTTGGCTAAAATGGAAAGAAATCATGGTTTGTCAGCAGAATATGTTACTCTTGAGTGAACGAATATTTGAATTCTGACATCAACAATCTGACATTCTCAACAAATTGTACTTCTCCGAAAAGCCAAAACTGGATCTATATAGAAAGTGTGTGAGTGATATGATTTTGCTTTGTAGTGACAATAACATGTTTAAGGTGTCTATATTCCTCCGTGCTCACTACGCTAAGACTGTGTTTTACTCCCTTATTCACAACAGCTATGTGCCTTTCTGTTTCACCACGCACCAGTCACCTTGGCTATATTTTGGGCTCACATCTATCAGTGTTGTAATGGTGACAGATCATCTTTTTTTTTTTTTTTTTTTTTTTTTTTGTTTTGTTTCGTTTTATTTCTCTCAGGTCTAACGTTTATAATCCATACCTTAGCCTTCGCTGTATTTCAAAATTGAATAATTAGAGAAAACATAGAAGTGAATGCTGTCCTATCCATAGCACTTTGATTATTGCTGATAAATCCTTTTATGACTCGATCTACAAACTCGCTGATATATACGAAAAATGATATCTGAAAGATAAGATAGATTCCACTGTGTTTATACATGTGGGCTGTCTGCTGTTCCTGGCTTCAAAATGTACATCTTTCTAATGCAAATAA
>JADBJO010001940.1:230000-237500 GCA_016801955.1 Conus betulinus | reverse complement strand
ATCTTCGGTACAGTTGTACAGGTCCTATGAAAACTGAATTTGTACATCTGGCGCTGGAAGCAGCTTGAAGACTTTACACTTTTCAAACTTATTTCAAAAACTGATTTCACGAGATATCACACCTACCTCTTGCCTTTCACACACACACACACACACACACACACAGACACACACACACACACACACACACACACATACACACACACACACACACACACACGCACAAACGCACGCAAACACATACACACGTGCGTGCGCTCACACACACACATATATACACACACACACACACACCTGCCCTAAATATATAAATATATAAAGGCCTACATAGATTATAAACTGGCTCACGGTCTGCTCTTGTCAAAAAACGCAATGTAACCTAGCTAAAAACACACAAAGCAACGTCTACCTTTGCTTAAAAGAAAAAATAGAAAATGTAAAGGAACAGTCTATTTACTGCGAAAAAAAGCAATCTAGCCTTCGAAATACACATAAAACATTTATTCTTGCTAAAGACCCAAAAAGTCTGCCTTTGCTTTGAGAGAGACAGAGACAGACAGACAGACAGTCAAAAAAGTCGAGCCGTAACAGGAACGCAAAGTTTAGCCTCTCGACATAACGGGATCATACCCTTACTTCATTTATAAACTATAACCTGACAAATACTGTGAAAGTGTAAATATACAGAGTTCAAGAGAAAAAAAAACACACACAAATCGCAATATCATCTTTCTAACAAAACGCACGATCTTTGTACGAATCCAGGGGATGGAAATGAGCGGGAGGGGGGGGGGGGGGGGGGGGAGATTACTAGTGGTCCTAGTCACGGGAGGTCTGTGGGTAATCGTGCTTACATGTCTTTTTTTTTTCATATGCCTAGATCTCCACTTAATGTGTATATCAAGTCTCTACTTTAAAGAGGTGAAAGCCCTTGTTAGCAATGCAAACACGTGGAACATAAACATAGATAACCTTATAAACTCTCGTTTATATCAGACTAGTCCAATCGAGGAAGACAGCTATATATAACTGGTAGCACAAACATGTGAAACAGAGCCAGACACAATAATCATTCACAACTCGTTTATCTGATCTGTCCCAATCGATTGAGGTTTTTTGTTTGCTTGTTTTTTGTTTGTTTTTTTCTCTCTCCTCCATTTCTTTTATCATTCAGTGGGTTTTGTTTTCTTTTTTTTTTTTTTTCTTTTTTTTTTTTTTTTTTTTTTTTTTTTTGTTTGTCTTGTCTTCCTGGCATTTCCTGAAAAAAAAATTTTTTTTGAATAGTTTTCGCTTTTTGTGCACTTTTTTTTTTTTTTGTGCAGACCGGCTCTGCAGATACTTGTTATATTTTCAGGGGAACTTTACTGGAGTGATTGAAAACCCACCTTTACAGGGTGCTTGCTCTTCAGTGATCAGTTGTTGTTTTTTTAATAGTGATTTGTACTCTTGGGGGGGGTGGGGGGGAGACTGCCTGTCACTTTGGCGGAAGCAACGGAGTAGCCAAGAGAGAGAGAGAGAGAGAGAGAGAGAGAGAGAGAGAGAGAGATCAGCTAAGAGGAGCAGAGAGGACAAAGAAGTATGACAAAGAGAGAGAGAGAGAGAGAGAGAGAGAGAGAGAGAGAGAGAGAGAGAGAGAGAGAGAGAGAGAGAGAGAGAGAGAGAGAGAGAGAGAGAGCTGAACTCTCAACTACCTGTAGGCTCATACATCATTGATGCTCGGGCGAGTGTGGGGTGTATAAACACATTTGATAAGTTCAATTCAAACTTCTTATCGCAGTCTTGAATTTCGATCGTTTATTCACATTTTGATCATGATCGATATAGTTTCCAAAATCTACCCTGCTCACACATTCAATAGGTAAGATGTCGATCCTGCGATCGATCGTCACACTCGTATTCCAAGTCAGTCATTTAATTTAGATTACTAACAGAGTTCCTTGTCTGTCTAGGGCGAGCACCCTGTGCGCTGGAGGTATTACGTGGACGCAGCCCCTCCGCAGCTCTTATAAATGCTTCAGGAGCCACGAGCTCCGGGTTGTCAGAAGAGACGAGAGTCGCAGTTACTAGGAACTCTTTCCATGGGAGACTGTTTTCTGTCGAGAGGACTTCTGATCTGGAGAGATGATGACATGCTTGTCCTCATGGAGAGAATGTACTCTTTTTTGGTGGCTGAAAAGAACCAGGGGTTTCCCACTGGAAAACTTACGGAGAATTGGTGGGGGGAGGTGAGGGGGTGGGGGGGGGTGGTGGTGGTGTAAATCCAGAATGGATTGTTCTTTATGTGAGGTCGTCTGTATGACCTGACGAAGAGGTTTGTGAAACTGGCGAATGAACTGTGGTCAGTGTGACCTAGATATATTTTCTGCGAGAACAGTGTGTAAACACGGTGTACAAAACGGAAAAACATTCTTATTATTGTTGTACAGTCTTGTTGAATAACGTATTGGAAAGAGAGAAAAAAAAAAAAAAAAGTTTATAACTCCTCGCACCAAAAGAAGTGAGGCGGATTAGAAAGAAAAAACTTTCTTTTTTTTTTTTTACGGAATATAGACAATATGCTGCTTTGACACATCTATATACCATTCTAGAATTTCTACCCCTCACCCCCACCCCCAACCTAACGCCCTCTCCCAACAGCTTTCCCCTTCACACACTCCCTTCCCTTCCCTACCCTCCCTCCCTCCTTTCCCACCCCCGACCACCCCTCCTCCCCCCCCCCCCCCCCCCTCTCCTCCCCTTCCCCATTGTTCCCTCCCACCCAAGCCTGCCTGCGATATCATGTTTACTGGAAAATGACTAGATTGTTTGGGAGGAGAGGAGGGACGGGGAGCGGAGGGGGGAGGACGCCAGAGAGTGAGAGAGAGAGAGAGGGGGGGGGAGGTTGAAAGTGGGGGTGAAAGTGAGAAAAGAGGGGGGGCAGAAAGGGACGGGGGGAGAGAGAGAGAGACGAGAGAGAGAGAGAGAGAGAGAGAGAGAGAGAGAGAGAGAGAGAGAGAGAGACAGACAGACAGACAGACAGACAGAGAGAGACAGAGAGAGAGACAGACAGACAGACAGAAAGAGACAGACAGACAGACAGACAGACATACAGACAGACAGAGACAGACAGTCAGACAGACAGAGACAGACAGACAGACAGACAGACAGACAGACAGACAGACAGACAGACAGACAGAGACAGACAGACAGACAGACAGACAGACAGAGACAGACAGTCAGACAGACAGAGGGAGAGACGTGACTGGAGACGAGTGCAGCAATAACAGGAGAGACAAGACAGGGAGAGAAGAGGATACCGTGGGAACGATCGGTGGTGGAGGAAAAAGAGGTTGGGGAGGGGGGGGGGGGGGGGGAGAGAGAACGGAAGGGAAGAGAGAGAACGAAAATGATTGATTCTGCAGGTTTTTTGCCAGAATCCAGATTTTATCTGAACAACAAATGTTTTCAGTTTACCACGAGAGGTTGAGGAGGGCGCATTTAGGAGAGAGATGAGGGGTGCAATATAGTTTTTTGTTCGGATAATGATCTTAGCTACAAAACAGGAATATGTAATTCATGTACATAAACTTGCACGCATATGTAATCCATCAACACAGCACCACAATCACACCACCTCACACTGTGTCAGATATCATTGCAAACTCACGTAACTGAGACAGTAGACTTTATTTCTGTCCAGAGAAATAGTAATAGATTCAGACATGAATAAATGCTGGAATTTTTTTTCATTTCTTTTCTTTTCTTTTTGGGTCGTGGGACGCTTAGACTCTCGACTGTAACCCGAAAGCTGAGAGAAACACACACACACACACACACACACACACACACACATACACACACGCACGCACGCACGCGCACACGCACACACACACACACACACACACACACACACACACACACACACATAAACGCACACGCACACACACACATTTTGTGAAAAGACGTAAAACGAAAGTATTACTACCACTACTACACTACTACTACTACTACTACTACTACTATACAAAACTACTGCTACTACTATACTACCACTACTAACACACACACACACACACACACACACACACACACACACACACACACACACACACACACACACACACACACACACATTTTTTAGTGAAAAGACGTATATTGAAAATGCTACTAGTGCTACTACAACAACGACTGCTACTACTGTTACTACTACTACTTTCTACTGCAACTATTATTACTACAACTATAACTACTATTACTTTTACTACTGCTATTACTACTACTACAACTACTATTACTACTGCTATTACTACTACAACTACTTTTACTACGACTCCTACTACAACTACTATCACTACTACTACAACAACTACTAAATTGAAATAAATAATTACAACGAAACCTATCAGTAACGATCTCCATAAATCCTGACATATTTTGATCTTCAAAAGGAGAAGCTCGTTTACAGGAAGTGGATGAAGTACAGAAAAAAAAAAACAATGTTCCAACAATGTTTGATTAAGACGAAGATAAAAACTGTTCCAGAGTAAAACCTCTTGGAGGGAACAGGTCGTTACCAGGACTTAAGATTCTCTAGATGTTCTTCAATGAATGGACAGTGTTCCTGTGAGAAAAAAAAAAAAAAAAAAAAAAAAAAGAAAAAATCCGACCGACTCATACTCACTATGCATTGTCTGTGTGTTTTGTTTTGCTTTGCTTTGCTTTAACAGATGGGCATTCGCTTGCTGGTTTGAGTGTTTTTAAATTTTGATACAAAGCGTCTGGGTTTCTTCGTTGTAGTAGTAATGTATGGTGCACTGACACTTGCATTCACAATGGTTGCAATGCACACACGTGCCTCTTTCTCTCCCCCCCCCCCCCCCCCCCCCCCCCCCCCCCCCCCCGCCCCCCCCCCCCCGACCGCTATGACGCTGTGTGTGTGTGTGTGTGTGTGTGTGTGTGTGTGTGTGTGTGTGTGTGTGTCTGTCTGTCTGTATGTATATGTCTGTGTGTTTGTGTCCGTGCGCGTGCGTGCGTGCATGCGTATGTGTGAATATATATATATGTATATATATATATATATATATATATATATATATATGTGTGGTGTGTGTGTGTGTGTGTGTGTGTGTGTGTGCGTGCCTGAGAGGTATGGGGTCGTTACAGAAAGGTAGATGAAGTACAGATTGAAGACAACAGTTTGAAAGGGAAATAGTCCTGAGAGGTACGGGGTCGTTACAGAAAGGTAGATGTAGTACAGACTGAAGACAACAGTTTGAAAAGGAAAAATAGACCTGAGAGGTATGGGGTCGTTACAGAAAGGTAGATGAAGTACAGATTGAAGACAACAGTTTGAAAAGGAAATAGTCCTGAGAGGTATGGGGTCGTTAAGGAAAGGTAGATGTAGTACAGACTGAGACAACAGTTTGAAAAGGAAATAGACCTGAGAGGTATGGGGTCGTTAAAGAAAGGTAAATGTAGTACAGACTGAAGACAACAATGATCCGGAATGAAAAACAAGTCCTTAACGGTCTGGAATCGTCATTGCAGAGAAAAAAAAATTACTTCAAATTAAGACAACAATGTTTATAAAAAAAAAAAAAAAAAAAAATTTTTAAAAAGTGTCCTTAAAGGGAAGTAACTTTTGCACAAGACAACAATGTTTATTAAAAAAAAATAAAAAAAATTTTAAAAAAACTTTGAACAGATGGAGCCGTTACTGGGAGGTAAATTTAGTACAGATTAAGGCATCAATGTGTAAAAAAACACAAAAGCAAAAACACAACAAAAAAATCAAAGAACAGGTCATCTGAGCGGAGGGGGGTCATGAAAGGGAAGTGACTTTTGAACGCAGACAATAGTGTTAAACGGGGGAAAAAAAGTGAGTGTTTAAAAGGCTGGGGTCGTTACAGGGAAATGAATTCAGGTTCAAAGACAACAATGTTCCAGAACAAAATCTCCTTTTTAAAAAAAAAAAATGGGGACGCTACTGGGAACCTAAATCAAAAAATAAAGAAAGACAACAATTGGAAAAAAAAAAAATCCTTTAAAGGGAGGTTCAATTGGTACAAATTGAAATAACAATGTTCAAGAAAGGAATACATGCTCTGAAATGGATGAAGTCGTCCGTGGAGTGTAGATTTAATACAGACTAAAAAACAACAACGTTGTTGTTTTTTTTTTAAAACAACGGTTGTAGACTAAAACAACGTTGTTTTTTTTTGTTACAGACTAAAACAACGGTTTAGACTAAAACAACGTTGTTGTTTTTTGTTTGTTTTTTGGGGGGTTTTTTGTTTTTTTTTTTTCAGTCCCTGAGAGAAATGGAGTCGTTGCAGAGAGGTAACTTTAGAACAGATTATGACAACAGTGTTAAGAAAAAAAATAGTCACTAAAGGTGGGGGTGGGGTGGGATCTAACAGGGAGGTAAATTTGGTACACAGATAATAATGTGTTCCAGAATTTCAGTGTCTTTCAAAGAATTGGGTTGTAACGCGAAGGTAGATTCTGAGTAACGATAACAATGTGCCAGACGAACGCACGACCTTTTAAAGGGATGGATTCGTTACAGGGCGATAGATTTTGTAGACACTGGCACGACAATGTTCCAGATAAAACAGATCATTAAAGACTCTTTATTGGAGGTAAGTCTTGTACACATTAAGACAGCAATGTTTAAAAATATAGAAAAGGTCACTACAGATTCGTTACTGTGAGATGAATTTTGTACAAAGACAACAATGGCCCAGAGAAAAAAAAACCTGGTTTTTTAAAGGGCTGGGGTCGTTAAGGGAGATGAATTTTGTATAACGACAACAATGTTCTGGACCAAACTTTCCCTCGGTTAATGGTGTTACCGGGAGGCAAACTGAGTATAAAGGGAATAATGTTCTAATGTGAAAAACAGGCTCTTGAAGGGAGGGAGATTTAGTTCATATTAAGACAGTATTCCATAAAGAAAAACAGACCCCCAAAGAGGTGGGGCTGTTACTGGAAGGTGAATTTAGCGCTAGCAAAGACAACGTTTGGAGAAAAAAAAAAAACACATGTTTTTATTGACATAGTCGTTTTGGGGGAGGTAAAACTAGCACAGATAAAGACAGCAATATTTCAGGAAAATAAGTTTTAAAAAGGGAGATTTGTTTTAGTGTAGTAGTATAATGAACCATAATGAAGAGAGAGAGAGAGAGAGAGAGAGAGAGAGAGAGAGGAGAGAGAGAGCTGTGAAGTTGAATATTCTTGTGTGGAATACTTTTTAATCAAAACTGGCACGCTCGTACATGAATAATATTACAGTTCTGAAATGTTTTGTTTAAATCAGTGACCCTCTATCGAACCTATGTCAACAACTATGTAACAACACACACACACACACACACACACACTCACACACACACACACACACATGAGCCCGAACACACGAATACGCACATTCACCTACAGAGAGAGAGAGAGGGGGGGGGGGGGGGGGGGATGGGTGGAACAAAGAGAAAAAAAAGAAACACAGAAAGAAAGAGATAAAGA
>JADBJO010001940.1:220000-222500 GCA_016801955.1 Conus betulinus | reverse complement strand
CAGTGACTCAGCCGTCACAAGCTCCAGAGGCAACGTGTTCCGTTCTGGTATGGTCCCTGGAGAGAACGTCATCTACCTGCACCGTGTCATGCAGGTGTGAATGTCGTAGCTCAGGTCGTTGTTTGTCTTAGAGCTCAGCCTACTCTGCTGTCGGATGGTTTTGGGCAGGTACGTGGCGTTAAATGGAGATGAGACCGTGATGGAACTTGTAAAACATCTCCAAGCGGGCTTTCTTACGACGCTGTTGCAGGGATAGCCAAGCTAAAAAGTCGTGGGTTGAACCTCAGCAAAGATACAATAGATCTGTGGCCCATTTGTGGGGGCGTATGCACTATTCATGGGAAAATTTGTGGATAAACCCTGAGTTCCCCGGCAAACAGATGTATGTTGTAAGTAATCACGCCCGAAGTTGTCACACATCTGTTATAGATCTATAACATCATTTAGATCTGAATGTTGTGTTCACGTGGTTCTGACCATTTCATTTCAGATCCAGACCCGTCCACTATCGTTTAGACGTCTAAATCCAAAGGAGATCTAAATATAATCCTCCCTATCCCCATCGATTAATGTTTGTTTTTATTTGAGAAAAAAAAAAAATCTGTCACTTACCAGCGGGATGATTCCAAAGTGGTCTTAATTTTCCTGGTACAAATTTGTCAATTACTGACAACAGAGTGTGATAAATTAAAGACATTATCACGTGGTCTTCAGCACTGAATGTTTCGAAAGCGATGCCAATAAGCTTACGGGGGAAGATTCAAAATAATAGACATGAGGTACGGTCAACTGAACGACCAAAACATGTCAAAAGACGGAGGAAAGAGAGATCTCTGGACTAGATCTCTGACAGATCTGTTCCTTGATTTTAAATGATCAGATCGATGCAAAACTATGACTGGCGACGAAAGTAGCTGTACTCAGCCATTAAGAGCACATCAAAAAGAGCGGGAGATTGTACTGCTTACTAATAATATACAAGTACGTTTCGTTATTTCATTTATCTTTCCTTTTCATTGTTCATGCTTTTGTTTGCTTTAAAGTATATAAATAATCAGTGCTTTTTTGGCGATTTATCAAACATCTACAGAAAGGTCAGACTCTCTCTGAGTCTCTCTCTCTCTCTCTCTCTCTCTCTCTCTCTCTCTCTCTTCCGTATGTTCCCCCAGTTCCCCAGCCCACCCCCCCCCCCCACTCTCTCTTTCCCCTTCATTATCATTATTTTCATTTTTATTTTTATTTTTTGTTTGCTTATTATCATTTCTTTCTTCATTTCTCTTCTGTTTTCATTTGACGTTCTTTTATGATTGCATGACCGCTTTGTTTGCTTGTTTGCTTTCTTACATCATTTCATTTCACTGCATGTTGTAGTCCCTACTCAGGGCGAGGACTGGATGTAAAAAAGCACGTCAGTGCATATCTATTATCCTCGTAAATAAAGAATTTTGTCTTGTCTTGTCTTGTCTTGTCCTCTCTCTCTCTCTCTCTCTCTCTCTCTCTCTCTCTCTCTCTCTAAGTATCCATTCAAAATCTTTTCAGACAGTAAGATAGTCAAAATTATCGTTGTGTACGAGGTCCTGTGTTATTGTGTACAAGGTCCTGTCCATTTTTTAAAAATACTCACCTGTTCATAAACATAAAAAGATGGCGAGAGAGAGAGAGAGAGAGAGAGAGAGAGAGAGAGAGAGAGAGAGAGACGCCATGAAGCAAGTAAAACAACAAAAATAAAGGGGATAACAAATAAGTGCGGTAAGCCATGATGAAATAAATACACGTCCCTACCTCCAAACGATCGCTGTTTGTAACACCGAACTGCCCAGCACAAATGACAGCACAGAGCACACAGACCAAACAAAGAAGAGACAGATCCTCAAAAAAAAAATGTCCAAGCTTGCTAACACACCCTGCACCTAACACATCCACACAGCAACAACATTTGGATAAATGGACAAAAACGCATATGAGCATTTTATTCAAGACAGTCACAGCCTTTTCGATCTTGAGTGTTGTCTAACGCATAGACAACTACTGACAAATACGTATAACTTCTGTTTGAATGGTATAAAGGGAAATCTTTAATTAGCCAGGGAACAGTAGACAGCAAACAACGAACAAGTAAGGTGTCTTGTTCCCATGATAAAAAAAAAAAAAGTACACGCCCATAATTCCAAACGGTTACTGTTCACAATACCGAATCGCCTATCAGATAATTAGGACAACACACACAGAAGAAAGGAGACATCCAATAGAAATAATTATGAATAATAATGTTACTTCATATAGGGCCCATTCTCTAAAAATTAGGGCTATAAGCGCTTTACATTACCAACAACAACAACCACACACACACACACATACACGCGCACCCGCGCAGGACCGCGCGCGTACACGTGCTCACGCATGACCAAACACCCACGCTTTCAGACACCCGCTCGCACTCACATCAAAACGGCCTGCACGCACAAGCGACACGACCACCAGGCGTGCACGCATAAACCCA
>JADBJO010001940.1:207500-215000 GCA_016801955.1 Conus betulinus | reverse complement strand
TACAAGGTTTTAACATTCCTTGACATTATACAACTTCATAGAGAGGTAGCGATTAATAACGGTCATATAGAATTCACGTTCAGAGGAAATGTGTGACACTGTAGATAATTAGGCCCAGCAATTCATAATTGTAACTTCATTGTGTTCACGCACAGAGGAAACGTGTAACTTCGTGGAGAAGTAGGCCTGGTAATTTATAACACGTTGAATCTCCAGGGTGACAGGATGAGAAGAAAACAGCTTTGATCCCAAGGAAGATAGTTGTGATCTTAAGGATGATATTAACTGTCTTTCCTTCTCGTTTTTTTTTTTTTTTTTGAGGGAAAACAACTATTATTTTCCCTTACACGTTAGTATGCTTTCTTACAGTGTTTACCTGAAGAATATCTGTTTTTCTGAAGGCAGTAATCATCTACTTTCCGAGGCCAGTATGTTTTCATACTCTAAGATAGCCAAAACAATATATTATACTGGGCGCATGTGCAGTATTCGAATTTGCAGCGTTTGACGGCGGTTCAATATTCAGTCATTCTATTCTAATAGAAATGAAAATAAACTCTGAAAACTTCCGGGTTTCTTCGAGGGCAGGTACCGACAGGTATCAAAGAAATCCTGTCTAAAAAATCTGCTGGGCGCTGTAAAGAAAGCTTGAGTAATAAAACATTGCATTGAAATGCACATCAGCAGGCGCTAGTGTATTCGTATGGATTCAGGAATCAACAACTACTACATGAACAAATACGGCAAAACATACTGAAATGATGTATCTGTCAATTTCTCCTCTGAAGAGATATCACGACAACGATGTCAACAATCAGATTACTCCTTTATAATGTCATTCCTTATAAGATCAATGAAGTTAAAATCAAACTGTTCAGAAATCCCTGGTTTTCGTCTTAAGATCAAGGTTGGTTGCAATAAGGATTCCTGCATACATCTGTTATTGCAACTAGAAGGAGGAAAATTTCATTTAAAAGAAAACGAAAACTTGCAGTAGACCTTTTCGTCTGCTATGCTACGTTCGTGGACAACTTTCCCGGCATGTCACGTGACACATATGACGTATGAAAAGGAAGTAAAGAAGACAAAACTGTGATCCTGATTGGATGTGAACATTTCATTAAAGATGAGATCGTTTGCTTCGACTGCAAGGAGAGGCCAAGCACAGAACAGAGGGTGATTCGTACCACTGCAGTTACGTCACCATAACGAAAGGAAACACAGTCTCGTTGTCAGTCGAGACAACAAAATGGTGGCAAGTTGCACTGGAAAAATGTTTTCGCTTCAACGTAATTTTTTGGTGCATGTGGTATGCTTCGAAGATTTCTAAATGTAATTAAATAGCGAACCGCCAAGAAAATGTAGACAAACGAATCACAAGACAAAACACGACGCGCATCTTGCGCTGACGTGAACTAAGATAAGTGATTGCTCGTTCATTTTCGTTGTCCTGAGCGTTTGGTATCTTGCTTGAAGAAGACTCAAGAGGTCGAAACGCGTCGTGTTTTTGTCTTGGGATTTGTTTTGTCCACATTTTCTTGGCGGTTCGCTATTAACTTCATTTAAAATTTGTTTAGATTGCCGCCTGCAGTCGCCTCACTTTGCAACTAAAACCAAGGAGTTAGAAAGTTCAGGCCTACAAGTCAGTACATTATTATTGCAAAGCCTCAGTCAGAACAGAATATTCAAATCGGTTGAATGATTTTTTTTTTCTAAGTGTTCTTTTTTTCATTTAATGAACATGTAACTGCTGTGACATCAAATGACAACTGGTGAAATGACATAACGCTCTGCCGAAGAATGTTTATCACAACTAACAGACACGAGAAGGATCTTCCCTTTTTTTTTTCAATGACAATATAAAGACGGTTATGTGGAGTCTGCATTGTCTGTCGTTGTCGGTGCCACATTCCCGCGCTCCGCAGACTTCAATCTTAGACTGCCGTGGTCTGTCGCAGATCGCGTCATGGTGGACAAGCTCCACTTTCCGTGTCCATGACCGCGTAGGCTGGGCTAGCACCGTTGGCAGGGCTGGGCACATTGATTTCTAAGTGGGTCGTTTTCTGCACGATCTGAAAGCACGGGCAACGCGTGAGTTGTCAGATTAAGTTTGGCTGTCCGCTTAAGTCACTGATGCACATTGCACGTGAGTCCAATAGGAAAATTGCTTCTCTTTGTCGTCGGTTATTGCCTTTCACTTAACTTGTACTTAAGCTCCGAGGTGGAGTTAATAGCTGGTGAGAAATGCATTACACGAGTCAAAAGGACATTGTCTTAAACACATAAGCTAGGTCTTGTAAAGCCTTCTTTCAAATGAAAGAATAAAGGAGGTCATGTAAGATATGGATTGTCTTCGCAGTCAATCCCAGATTGCCAAGGTCGCTCGTTGGACGTCAGTCATGGAATGTCGAGGTCTGCTGCCGATAAATGCCCTGGACAAAACTCTGGAAGTTCTGTTTCCATGATGGTGAAGACGGGGTTGATGGTGTCAGCAGATTTGGGGACAATGACTTCTAAGCTGCTCATTTTTCTCACGATCTGAAAGCACGGGCAGTGCGTGAGTGGACAGAGCACAGTCACGTGTGTTGGAGTGCGACAGGGTGGCCTGGATCCATTCTTACCGCCACTCCTCCTCCCCATCACCCCCGCCCTTCCCACTGCTCCATCTATCTCCCTATTCCCACCTGCATCCCACTGCTTCTGAAGGGAGATAACTCTGTGTGTGTGTGCGTGTGTGCGCGCGCGCACGCGCGCGCGCGCGCGCGCGCGTGTGTGTGTGTGTGTGTGTGTCTGTGTGTCTATGTGTGTGTGTCTGTGTCTGTGTGAGTCTATGTGTGTGTGAGTCTCTATGGTGTGTGTGTGTGTGTGTGTGTGTGTGTGTGTGTGTGTGTGTGTGTGTGTGTGTGTGTGTTCTGTGTGTGCTATTTGTAAGTATGTTTATGTGTGAATGAAAGATGTTATATATGACAGTAATTTGACCCTTATACACGTATTGCTCAATGGTATGCCTGATATTTAGTCCCATAGCCCACAGACAAATGCCTTCTCTCTCTCTCTCTCTCTCTCTCTCTCTCTCTCTCTCTCTCTCTCTCTCTCTCTCTCTCTCTCTCTCTCTCTCAGACAAACACACACGCACAAGCGCGCGCGCATTCATGAAAGCACACATGAAAACGCACACACGCATACGAACACACACACACAAATACGGACACTTGTGCACGCGCCCACGCGCGGAAGCGCGCCAGCACACACAACACACACACACACACACACACACACACACACACACACACACACACACATACACACACACACGCACACACACGCACACGCACATATACACACACACACACACACACACACACACACACACACACACACACACACACACACACACATACACACACGGGAGCGCGCGCGCGCGTGCGCACGGACACCACACACACACGCACACACATATGCACACATGCACACGCACGCACACAAGCACACATACACACTCATACGTGCGCACGCGCGTTCCTGCGCGCTACAATCCATGTGTATACGCACTCATATAGACACAAACATGTACACACCTCTTGTCCAGCTGCTTGTCGTCTGTAATCAGCTTTGATGAAACCTAACACACACACACACACACACACACACACACACACACACACACACACATACACACACACACACACACACACACACACACACACACACACACACACACACACACACACACACACACACACACACACACACACACACACACACACACAGAGCAATTAGATTCTAAATTCATAGAGTTCCACACACAATTTTTAAACTGCTCTTAAAAACTGCAATTGCACCACAAAACCATTATAAACAACCGATTAGAACTATACATAACAACAGTAGTCACCGCCTATAAATAGAAAGAGGCCAATACATGATTATTTCGACAGAAGACGAAAAAATGATTCAGATTCAGATTCAGATTCAGAAAACTTTATTATCTCTCGTTACAGAGAAATTACATTTGTGACCGCTGCCCTAAAAGTTAAGACATACATATTTATAGTTACAAACGTGACACTGGAAATTAAAATTACTTACAAACAATAAAACATGCATTGATCAGCATATGGTGTAGTTGTAACTGAACCTCATTTTCTGTATAGCTGCACTAAGTTCGTTCAATGAAGATCTGTTAATCCGTCTTGCAAATATATCGATGACCGCCTAGAAACGAGTAGACAATACTTGGCATCATAATTATATGTGCCAGTATAGATCTTGGTTCCACCACGAAACGTGATCAGTTTTAAACCTTGTGCTATGATCATGTGGTGTCTATAATCCTTTGAGGGGTTTCCTGCTATTCAAAGACCGAGTCTGAGAAATCTAAAGTCTCTCTCTCTCTCTCTCTCTCTCTCTCTCTCTCTCTCTCTCTCTCTCTCTCTCCTGTTATTTCTATTCCACGCACTAACCCTCTCTTCTCACCCTTCCTTTTACATTTCTTCCCCCGCTGGCTTTTTATCTTAAAATAGTTGTCCGCGCGTATTACTCTTTTTACATTTTTAAGTGAAAAAGAATCATTTCTTTCAAGGTTAGATGTAGACGGAGGGGGCGCGTAAGTAATTTCGCGCACTACTTTGCTTTCCAACCTCACTGTCTACATTATTAGAGAACTCACTTCATCATCATTTGTTTTTAATTCATTTTTTTAAAACATCTGATGTCAATGGTGTTTAATGTCCAGGTGTTTGGATGATCCACTAAAGTTGTTTGGTGCTTTGCTTCGCTTTTTGTACATCACTGTTAACATTATCAGACCGATCTCTTCATTATCATTTGTTCACTTCATTCATTATTACCTTACAAGTTCAATTTATTGGTCATTTAATTACCAGATGTTTTGAAAGAAAAGAGTCTAAAGGGGAAAAGTCGTAGCCATAAGACTCTCTTCTTCATTTCTCTCATCTTAGTCATTAATTCATTTATCCATCAGCTTTAAGTCATGCGTAGCGTGTGCTCAAAACCTAGTGGGGTGTGTTGTAGCGTATATGGACTGCTCCGCGCGATGTGACTCCTCCTTGATGAAAGTGAAACTGAAACGAGGGGGGGGGAATCTATCTGACGCTTAATGTACATTGTGTGGTGAGGAGTCACGAACTTCTCCTTCCATCATGGCCACTTACACGTGACGACGGCTCCGCAGAAAAGGATGATGGTGATGGTGATGTTGGCCCATTGAACGGACACACGCTCCATCATGGCGCGCATGCCCATCGTCAACACGATGCCGAAGATCTGCGCCGACGCGTTGAGCAGACCGGAAGACGTTCCCTCCGATTCCGGAAACGTCATCTCCGCAGCAAATTCAAACCCGACTGGTAAATAGCCGGTCATGGTCAACCTAGAGATCATTGTAGTTTATCTTAGTTCACTTCAGTTCGGTAGTTGAACTGTTTCTTTATCAAAGAAAATATAGACAACAGGCAACTATATTTTAATAATGATTTACTTTTCTGTGTAGGGCAACATATATCTATATGTGTCAAGTATGTATTTTATACTTACCCATTTACTCGCCTTGGTTCCTCTCCGTAGTAAAAATCGCATTCAGTGGTCTGACTTTCATAGATATTACCTTCACATTTGTTGCAGTATTAGCATAAAGTATGATTCAGTGACATATTTCAGTCAGCGTTGATGTGTTGAGCGGTGTGACTGTAGCTGATCACAATTTATAACAAATTTGCAATTCTGAAATATTCAGAATACAGCTCAATACCTTCGTTGTAGATTCACTGTTCAGTAACATAATTATGTGCTTGGGTGATTGGAAATATCACAACAGTATTTGTAATTAAACCAAGTTTGGTTATACGAGAGCTTGTAATTGTCGAGAAATTGCCAACGTTAAAATTTTTCGCATGCATGCGAGTGCGTCTGCGCGCGGGCGCGCGTCCACACACACACGCACACACACACACACACACACACACACACACACGCGCGCGCGCGCGCGCGCGCGCACACTTACACACTAACACACACACACACACACACACACTAACACACAACACAAACACTAACACATACACAGACTAACAGAGAGAGAGAGAGAGAGAGAGAGAGAGAGAGAGAGAGAGAGAGAGAGAGAGAGAGAGAGAGAGAAACAGTTTAATCTGTCCTATATTCTGTATTGTATACTCACCATCACTAGACATGTTTGGTATATATGTTCCCCGTGATGATTAGACAAAAATTCCAGTATCTTCTTTTCACAGCTTATACAACTGAACTGTGTAAACGCCTGTTGTATATCTTCTCTTCAGGTTTTTGTTTGGAAATCTTTATTAACCCACTGAAGTTATGTACTAACTTCAATGCCGTTGTCTTGTTTTCAGTGGTTGTTGTCAATCTTGAACATGAAAAAAGGGGGTAAGAAATCAGTTTCACTCAGTCTAACCGTGTAGAGGAACTCCGCCACCTCCGGGAAGTGCTGAGCATCTCAGGCTACCCCAAATGGGCCTGGGACCTACCAGGAAGCAAGACGACCGCTCCCCCACCCCTCCACCAAGAAAACGAGTCCCACCCTTGGACATGTCACCATCCCCTATGTCAAAAGTGTGACGGAAGCCCTCGCCTGCAAGATCAGGAAGAATAGCGTGGTGGTCCACTCTAAGCCCTACAACACCATCAGAAGCAGACTAGTGGCCCCAAAGGACAAAGTGGACAAAACTAGGACGATCAGGAGCGATCTACGAGATCCAGTGTGGATATTGTGACTAGACATACGTCGAAGAAAGAGAAAGAAAACTGAAAAAACTCCGCATCAAAGAACACAAGAGAGAATCATCACCAGTCGGAGAACACTTGAACATCGGCGGACATGAGTTCTCCCGGGACAATGTCAGCGTCCTAGACCAGGAACCTAAACGGTTCCAAAGAGGAGTAAAGGAGGCCATCTACATCGCGGTCACGTCTCCTTCCCTCCACCGAGACCGGGGGCGACACAACCTACCAGCAGCCTACACTTCCCCTTGTTCAGTCGCGTGACTCGAGTTCATCTCGAGATCATGGGCACCGAACACAACTCACGCAGCGAGACATTCGGCGCTGACGAAGGCCTCTGGACGGAGGCCGAGAGCTTCGCTTCGGCTAAACTTTCCTATGTGAAAAGGTAAAAGACTGTGTTTAATCAAATCAGTTTCAGTTTTATAAATCCCGCCGACTCACGTATGGACCTATATACTACTGCCGCAGACAGATGACAGACAAACAGTCAGAGACAGACAGTCAAAGACTGACAAAACATGATGACGACTGTATGTAAGGGGTGGATAGCTGGTGAGGTGGAGGGAGGGAGGGAGTGATGGTAGGGTCGATCATTGAAAAAAAAAAGGAAAGGAAAAAAAAATCATCATTTTAAAAAAATATCATTAACTTTTCGAAATCACTCCATTTTCCCCCACATCAGCATGAATTAGCACCCCTCCCATCCACAATTAATTAATA
>JADBJO010001940.1:200000-202500 GCA_016801955.1 Conus betulinus | reverse complement strand
CTCTCTCTCTCTCTCTCTCTCTCTCTCTCTCTCTCTCTCTCTCTCTCTCTCTTCTTCTCTCATCTCTCTCTCTCTCTCTCTCTCTCTCTCTCTCTCATTCACGTACGTTAGAAAAGTGATTCTAAGCAATAATTCTGTTTCGGCTGTCCGTGAGTGAGCGAGTGTACGTGCGTGCGTCTGTGTGTGTGTGTGTGTGTGTGTGTGTGTGTGTGTGTGTGTGTGTGCGCGCGCGCGCGCGCGCGCGCGCGCACGCGCGTTTTTCCATTTAACAGACAGACACGGAGGGAGAGAAACAATCAGACAGACAGACTGACAGACAAAGACAGAGGTAGAGACAGAGAGAGGTGGATTTAATTGAATCAGTTTCCTGGGGAGTTACTTCAGAAAATGCACTGGCGAATATCATACCCTGTCATGAAACCGGTTGAGAATGATACGTTCGACACCAAGTAGCAAAACAGGGAAGGTTGTGTGGGCCAAACGGGACAAAGACTCGAACTTGAACTCTCAAGAAGCTAGTGAGAGTGCCGCACCATCAAAGAGGTGAACTGGCAACTGTGACCAGGACCTGTTGTGATCAGTCAACTGTGACCAGGACCTGTCGTGATCAGTCAACTGTGACCAGGACCTGTCGTGATCAGTCAACTGTGACAGGACCTGTCGTGATCAGTCAACTGTGACCAGGACTGTTGTGATCAGTCACCACTGTGACTCAGACCTGTTGTGCTCAGTCAACTCTGACCAGGACCTGTCGTGATCAGTTAACTGTAACTAGGACCTGTTGTGATCAGTCAACTGTGACCAGGACCTGTAGTGATCAGTTAACTGACCAGGACCTGTTGTGATCAGTCAGCTGTGACCAGAACCTGTTGTGATCAGTCAACTGTGACCAGGACCTGTTGTGATCAGTCAGTTGTGACCAGAACCTGTTGTGATCAGTCAGCTGTGACCAGGACCTGTTCTGATCAGTCAAAGGAAGGGCCACCTCCTCCTTCCACTGAACTAGATCATCAGAGATTCTATTTTCATCTCTGACTTTAGAGATAGTCTCATTACACTGCACCGCCTCTCTTTCACACCTCTCCCTTTTCCGTTTACCCATCCCCTCGCCTCCTCTGTTTCTCCCTCTGTTCTACCCTCACTGTGAGTTCTCATTGCACTGTGAGTCAAAGCAAGCAAATTGTTTCATTATTTTCCTGTCTAAAAAACTTAATAATGTTAATTACTTTGTTTTCTCTTTCACTTGTAAATATTGTTGCACAGTGAAATGAAGAAGAATTTGTTTTCAGGTTCAAAGTAATGTATTTAACTCATTGATAAACGAATAAATTGATCAACAACTTTTGTTCCGCTTGGCACGGGTATTGCCTTTTTTTCAGTTATACGATTGGTGTGATTGCTCATTTTCTTTTCTGTCAGAGTCATGGTAATGCACTTGGCCACTGTTATTATTATTCTGCACCCCCCCCCCCCCCCCCCCCCCCCCCCCCCAAATAGGATGAAAGGCAAGAAAGTTTAGTTCATTGTTCGGCCCATATACACAGGTACACATACATGCACACATATATGTACACACACATGCGCACATGCGTGCATGCAGAGGCATGCTCGCACACAAGCCCACAAAACACACACACGTATACACATGCGAATGCAAGCGCACACAACACAGACACACATACGCACTGCTACACTGGCGCGCGCGCACACATACTCTCTCTCTCTCTCTCCTCCCCTCTCCCTCTCTCTCTCTCTCTCTCTCTCTCTTTTAATGTATTAGCAATGTTTTTTTTTTTTTGTGAAAAGGTGTGTTGTCTTATTTTTTGATTGCCTTTTGTATTTCAGTCTAGTATTCCTTTCACTATTTCGGTAGTTCATTTACTTTTGAAGTCGCATATCATCATTTTTTTTTTCTTTCTGCTTCATTGAGGGCAAGATGTGAAAAGGCCTGTATTTTGCTTATTCTTTCCCCCTCATTAAAAAAGATTCGTTTCGTTCATTCGTCCATTCTCTCTCTCCTCTCTCTCTCTCTCTCTCTCTCTCTCTCTCTCTCTCTCTCTCTCTCTCTCTCTCCTCTCATCTCACTCTCTCTCTCTCGCTCTCACACACACGCCTGTGAAAATGGCACCTACTCATGCACACACGTATATATGCACACATGCGTGCATACATGCTCGCAGAAACCCACAACGTACAACACACGTATGAAAATGGCACGGACACATCACAGAGGTAGGTATACCCACACTGGCGCGCGACACACTTACGTTCTCTCTTCCCAAGTCTGCGCGCTAATGCGCAGGCCAGACATCTGCTAAACCGTATCCATGAGACATTTGTCTTAAAACCTCTAATTCAAGTATCCACCAACTGTGAATCCTGCGCAGTGTAGTCTCCGAAACTTATCAGAAATGGTGTAACATATACAGACTAGTCCGCACGCAGCGACATCTTGATGAAACTGAAACTGTTCATTGTAACACAGTTACATGATTGACGC
>JADBJO010001940.1:187500-195000 GCA_016801955.1 Conus betulinus | reverse complement strand
GCCAGGGCGTTGAGGAAGCTGCCCGCCAACACACAGACCCTCAGTCCCTTCTTGTCCAGCAGCCACGTGGCGGGAAAGATCAACGGAATGTAGGCCAGCATATACACCATGGACAGCCAATCTACGGCAGCTGATCTCTGTCAAAAGTACATGAATCAAGCTAAGATGGTAAAAGGCTCTATTTATGCGTATTGCCATGACTGCTTGTCCAAGACTATTCTACAAGGTTACAGTGGAGGAAGGATACCTTTCCCGCTATAGCTCCCGATCCAAGACCATTCTATAATTGAGAGTGAACATGTATCTGTTCATGTGTCTCTCCATGACTCCCTGTCTAAGACTATTCTACAGGGTACAGTCGAAGGTGGGAATGTGTCTCTTCCTAACTCCCCGGCCAAGACCATTTCACAGGGTACAGGGTGGACATGTATCTGGAGTAACTCCCTGTTCAATAGCATTGTACAGGGTACAATGGGTAGGGTGGACAATGGTATCTCTCCAATGGAGGGTGGACATGTATCTCTCCATGACTTCCAGACCAAGACCATTCTATAAGGTATAGTGGAGGGTGGACATGTATCTCTCAATGACTCCCTGTCCATGACCATTCTGCAGTGTTACAGTGGAGGGTGGATGTTTCACAGGCACTGCAAAGAAGTCCTCGAACAACAGCAGGAAGAATTGGACTGGCTGCAGTGCCTCTTTCTGTCGCCCATGACTGAGCACAGCAGAATGAGGAAATCACTGACTGAACAAGCGTCAGCCGCAGCACTTCTGTGACTTCTGTCATAGTATAACAATGAAAAAAAAAAAATAATGATAGTGATAATTCAGCCCATGTCAGAAATTGCGCGATACAGAAGTAGTATAGTTGTTAACTCCACTAATTATTATCCATTCGTAAATTAATAGAAGCTTGAGAGGCTCTTTATTGACTGGCTCCCATTAACTGGCTCGTTTGCTCGCTTGCAGACTTGGCTTGTTACTGCTTTCTTTCTTCTTTTGTTTGTTTGTTTAGTTTGTTTGTTTGTTGTATTGTATGCAAAGGTTTATGTGTATGGTTATGATGGAACTAGCAGCCTTTCACATTGATGCTAAGCCACAGAAATCAAGCCGCATCCAAACTGAATGCTAGTGATCTCGAAATTGAGCTCGTTGTTGGCACATATGTACGTCATGTGACTGAACAATCGCCTGCGAGCCCCTTCTGTTTCGGAGGACAACAAACAGAAAACACGTTACAAATGCTGTCCAATTATATTCGTCGGCAAGGACCGCATTTTGTATAAGTCCTTAACTGGAAAGCCATGTTCTCGTGTGTATGTGTGTGGTGGTTGTTGTTGTTGTTATTGTGTTGTTGTTGTTGTTGTTGTTTGGTGTTTTTTTTTTTTGTTTGTTTGTTGTTGTTGTTGTTGCTGTTGTTTTGAGGGGTTCACCAAACGGTCATGCATTTTGATATTTGGGGCTCATTTCGATTTTTTAAATGCTTCTAGCACGGTGATGCTTCTGCATGTAAAATTTGGAGTAAGGAAGGATGCTCAAAGAAGAAGGTCAACATGAGACAAAGCTTAGGCATGTCAGCCTTGAAAAGAGCGAACGTCCCTAACTGAATCAGGTCCCCCAGCATCCTAGTTCATTATTCCATTTCAAGTCATTTTACAGCCCAGCCGACTGCGCAGGTCATATCATGGTTGTAAATCTAGTTCGGTAGAAATGTTAGTGAATGGTCTGAGCTTGATAAAAATCAATTGGATATTTGTTGGTTGATTTTCCACATATCCTTAACGTGTCGTTTATCGGTTAAACAATAACTGTTAGTGATCATTTTATAAGATTATAACAATCACGTAATAACGATTTCATTTCTGAAAATGTTGATGATGCGATTCAGTGACATCTTCGTACACGCAATGGCTGGAAAAGTCTTCATAATACTTATAATCCTTGTAGGTTTAACTACGGCCATGCTTACACCTTTGTAAGAAAATGCCAGTGTTAAGTTTCACCATGGACATAAACACATATTTACACATACACACAAGCACGGACAAACAACCGAAACAGTATGATTACACAGACTCAGTTGCTACAAATGTGAATCAAAACCTTACAAATATACTCCAGGTGAACATCTGTGAACGGAGTCTGTATGTCTCACATCATGTAAATACCAAGTTTTTTTTTTCTTTAAGGGGGGGGGGGGGGGGGGGGGGGGGGGGGGGGTGGGGGGGGAGGCTTCACGGTTTGCGCCTGGAGTATTTTTGTCTCATAAAACGTATGACCCACTGTAGAACAGAAGACTGACTGATCAAATCCATCACCTGATGAAAATCTGGTGCAGATTGTTCAATCGACTGATGATAAAATAAATACCTCATCTGTTAGTCACCTTGATGCAGATAGAGTGGTTGATTGATTGACTGTTTAATTGATTGATTGATTCACTATTTGACAGTTGATTGAATGATTGATTGAAGGAGGGAGGGAGGGAAAGGTGGATGGATGGATGGATGGATGGATGGATGGATGGATGGATGGAATGTTGACTATGGAATGAATGAGTGAGTGAGTGAGTGCGTGAATGAATGAGTGAGTAATCGATTCACTGATCGACAAAATTGATTCATTGATAAATTATTTGTTGACGATTCATTAATTCGTGACGATTGATTTATTGATTTATTGATGAACTGATTGATTGATTGATTGACTGATTAATTGATTGACTGATTAATTGATTGACTGTTTCTTTTATTGATTGGTTGATAAATGTTGACTACTCATCTTTGGTTGATTGTTCGATTGACTAATTGATTAACTGATGGATTGATTGACTACCTGACTGACCGACAGACCGACTGACTGATTAAAAAATCACCTGAAAGTCATCCTGAGGCAGACTGCTGTTGTAGAACCTCTCCACCACGTTGCCGATGATGTTGAGGTGGATCCACTGCAGGGCGTTGCTCATGGAGAAGACACAGAACAGCAGCAACATCCACCATCGCCGCCTATACACATGCACCTCGTCGTCGTCCGTCCGCGTCAGCCCGGCGTCCTCCGCCTGGGATTCTGTAGCGCCGTAATCCCCCATCCTGCGGATTTTCCCGTTACTGAGTATGAATTTTGTGTGGCACCGTAATCCCCATCCTGCGGATTTTCCCGTTACTGAGTAAGAATTTTGTAGCGCCGTAATCCCCTCATCCTGCGGATTTTCACGTTACTGTGTTAAGATTTTGTAGCGCCGTAATCCCCATCCTGCGGATTTTCCCGTTACTGAGTAAGAATTTTGTGGCGCCGTAATCCCTTCATCCTGCGGATTTTCCCCGTTAGGGAGTTAAGATATTGTAGTGCGGTAATCCCCACCCTGCGCATTTTCCTGATTTTATTTCCTATCCTGCGGATTTTCCCTTTGTTGAGTTGAAGGACTGTGTGTGTGAGGGGGGTGGGGGTCGGGGTGGGAATGAGGGTGTGCGTGTGTTTGCATGTGTGTGTGTGTGTGTGTGTGTGTGTGTGTGTGTGTGTGTGTGTGTGTGTATCATCTGACAAAATTTTAATCAGTATAGGCCATAGCCCCTTCTGATGGGGGTACAATACAACAATACCAATAATGATACTTCATACAGCACAGTAGCATGTCGTAGTTGACAACAAAAAACTGACAGAAAAGCGTAAAAAAAATGTACATAATAAATACCAGAGTTGGATTCCTTTAGCTGACCATAATAGTGCGCCTTTTAAAAGGCCTTATATAAATAAATGCACGTGTTCTTCAGTATATCTTCCTTTTGATTTGCCATGAGGAGAGCAGCTCGGAACAAACAGGGGTTTTCAAAGAATTTCCCGAGGAATGTATTCATACCTTAAATCTTGCAGGACAGGACAACAAAGCAGAAAATGCACTTCATCTTCATTCGCGCTTTTGCACAAAGGGCATAGCATATCTACGTTTTTAGTATTTGCATATCCATACTGATGCGCTTCGATGTCTGTAATTCCTAATCTAAATCTTGTCAGGTAACTTCTAATATGCCTGTCAATATTAAGTGAGAGATATTTTTCACAACCAGCGGATGTCTTAAAAGTTCTATAAAACGAATATCGCTCACTGTTCCGGATATTTTCATGCCAGTTTTGCCAACGATTATCAACTAATCTTTGCCGGAGTTTTTCAAAAAAGCATTTACATTTCCAACCCCTTGACACATCCAGGCATACCCAAATCCTAACTTTCAAAATGGAGCGACTGATGGCGGAGAACGAAGCAAAGTTTAGAAAGAGTGGGGGTTTAGTTTCCGCGAGGACATTGACGAACAAAGTACACAAGACACGATGCATTTCGACCTCTTGGGTCTTCCTGTAACCCACGACTTTTTACCACGCGATTCTAGTCCCAACAGCATATTATATGCTTTAAGTGGTAATCTATTGTCATCCATTTGTACTACCCTCAGCCAGTATCTAATACACCGTACAGATGAATTAATATAAATAGGATAACGGTGTGTTTCCCCATAAACACATTCGTTCGGTGTTTTCATGTGAACCCCCAGAAATTTCTTAAGAGCAAATGAATGAACTTTTTCCACATGAGTAGCAGATTTATCTAAGCCCCAAATCTCAGCACCATATTGAGCAACTGGTTGAACCTGTGCATCGAAGAGTTTTAGAAACACTGTCAAGGAGTTATTATTTAACATGTTTAATTTTTTTCAAAATACACAATAAGGCATTTTTTGCTCTGCTTGCCAGGTCCTGACAAGCAGCTGTAAAGCTTAGGCGTGTAGAGAAATAAATGCCAAGGTATTTGTAACAATTTACAACAGCCATCATCTGTCCATCAAAAAAACATCTTTCGCTTGCTGCCAAGTAACCTCCTTTTTAAAAAACCACAATATTACTCTTTTTCAAATTTACCTTTACTTTAAGTTTAGAGGCCGTTTGGCACAAATTGTTTAACTGGGTCTGGAGGCCAACTGGAGTCTCAGATAATAAAACAATATCATCAGCTAGTAACAAGATGAATAGTTCAATAAAATCGGGAGAAAGTGTTGCACCGTGTCTTCCGTTCGCTATTATTTCTAAAGCTAGTTCATTTATGAACAATGAAAAAAGAACAGGGCTGCAAGCATCGCCTTGTTTTACACCCTGTGTACATAAAATAAAGTCAGTAAGTTCTCCACCTGATCTGACTCTCTTGCTTTAACGTTATAGTACATACTTTTTATACACTGATATAATTTGCCATGATACCGTTCTTTTTCAGTATTGGCCAGAGTAATTTTCTAGAAACGGAGTCAAACGCTTTCTCGAAATCAATGAAAGCTACATATAACTTACGATTACACGAAAACTGCTTTTGAACGAGAGCCAGAAGAGTAAACATATGATCTACAGTGGAATGATTCTTTTTGAAACCAGCTTGACACTCACCAGTAATGTTATTTTGATCGATCCATTTCTGTAATCTGTTTTTGATGATGGAGCTATACAATTTGCTGCTTATATTAGACAATGAGATTCCTCTATAATTACCAGGATCATTTACGACACCTTTCTTAAACAGTGGAATGATAATCGATTCAGTCCAGCTTTCTGGATATAGTCCTTTATCAAAAAGAGTATTGAAAAATTTGAGAAAGAAATCAATCACTATGTCCCCACCATTCTTGAATAACTCACCAATCAAACCGTCAGGACCAGCAGATTTTCCATTCTTTAAATGTCTTACTGAAAATAGATTTCCTCTTTGAAATGGGACTATCCAGGTAACCTAATTCTTTCAATTTCTTCTGTGTCTGCTTCACTGCAAACATCGTTCTCTAGCAAATTTTTAAATGCTGGTACCACTCTTCAGTAGAAATATTACTGTGTATAGGAGGTGTCTTTACAGAAATACTACGAACATTTTGCCAAAATTCCTTCTGGTCATGGGTTGAGTTTATTAAATAATTCAGTAAAGATTTGTTGTGCTCTATTTGCTTTCTGCAACATATTTTTTTGTATTCTCTTCGAGCCTTACAATATTTAACACGGTCTTCGCTATCATGGGTTCTGCAAAACACTCTTAAAAGTTTCCTCGTATTTGATTTAGTCACTTTACATTCTTGATCATACCATGATTCAGTCCTCTCACCTGAATGTATTCTAACTTTCTTTCATACATTCTGCTTTGGTCATAATACAATTATTAAACATACATAAAGCTACATTTATATCTGCATCTATGCAACGAATCGCTGTTTTTTAGTACTTGCAGGGTAATATCATCATTCATCAGACCACGAAAAATGTTTGCATATTCATCATTCCATATCAATTTCTCGACATATTCAACCTCCGTGTACTTTTTTTGCAAGCAGGACCAACAACTTGTGAAAAGCCAAAATGCAATTCCAAAGGAAGATGGTCAGACTCAATGCGTTCTGTTACATACAAATGCATTAATGATTCTAGGTATATAGATACAAGTCAATGGACATCAGAAAATAATCATTAACACTATTCCCTGTATCAGAGATGTATGTGAAACGACCCTGCCGGTCGCCATTACATACACCATTCATTATACATAATTCTAACGCTGTGCACATATTCAGAAGAATTTTCCATATCTATTAAGCACATTGTCTTCAGAGCACCTGTTGCCACAACATGAAGACCTTTTGATTTGAGAAGAACAAGCATTCATTCACTTCACCAGATAGTTCAGGACCCAAATTTGCCGTTCTTCCATTGAAGTCTCCATTTAGTAAAAGAAAGACATCAGGAAATTCCAAAATTTTATCAGTAATAACATTTTCAAGCATACTGATGCCATTACCTATACCAAAGAAGGAATAAAAAGGTGAGTTTTTCTGGTGGTATATAAGTACAAATATGCAAGACATCTTTGGGCAGACCCAAAATACATTTTGAAATAAGAAACATCATCGTATTATTACACTCAGTATCTATTTTTTGTACATATTTTGATAATTCATTTTTTATTAGACAAATTATGCCCCCTGATCCTCTCCCTTGCGCTGTAAACTGAGTCGCTGGTTTACAGAAAATTTTGTAATTATTAAACACACTAGACTGAAAGTTTTCAACAAAAGCTTCAACGAGACATGAAATCAAATGACAAATTATAATCGATAAAACTGCGGTCCTTTAACTTCGACAAACAAGCCATTCACGTTCCAGTGTAATAAAGACATGCCAATTCTAGTATTATATACACCGTTCACTCGACACTCATTTTCAGACACACGATGTACATTTTCCTGTTTTCTCATTGAACCAGTGTTTCCATGCTCGCAACAAAATGACCCATCTGAAAAGTTTCATTCGTATCAGAGCAAACTGAGACAGAAATATCAACATCTACATCTTTCCTATTACACTTGTTGAAATCAACAGTGTAGCTGTAATTAATTTCCTTAGAAAAACCACTGTGTAATGAAGTCGACCCAGTGACCGACTGACGACAGCTGACAGGCGAGCTAACTAGGCCGC
>JADBJO010001940.1:177500-180000 GCA_016801955.1 Conus betulinus | reverse complement strand
GTGTGTGTGTGTGTGTGTGTGTACTTATGTAAACATCTGAGAGAGAGAGAGAGAGTGTGTGTGTGTGTGTGTGTGTGTGTGTGTGTGCGTGCGTGCGTGCGTGCGCGCGCGCGCGCGCGCGCGTGTGTGTGTGTGTGTGTGTGTGTGTGTGTGTGTGTGTGTGTGTGTGTGTGTGTGTGCGATAGACAAAGAGGTCATTTACGTTCACCGCATAACACCAACTCTCATCTGTACCACGAGCAAGACAGTGGCAGAATCGACATACAGGCGCGCGTGAAGCCTGCCTGCCATGCAATATCGATTTACACACCTAGTGTCGCCCGCTGAAAGCAGAACTGACCCGTCTATCCATCACGGCCCTGCTCCCACACCGTTAAATCAAAGACAAAAGGAACAGCCCACAATGATGATGTATGCTCTAGTGAGTGCGCTGTGTGGGTTAGACGATGCTTTCTTTTCACGTCTGTCCATGTGTTTGATCTACCTTTGACCGTATGTTGTGAATATTTATGTACGTCATGAATGGATGTACCTCATATGTGTGTGAAAGCCTCCTCGCACTGTCCTTTTATTTATTTTATTTTTTTTTTTAGGTATATGTAAACTCTCATATTGTCTGGATAAAATAAAAGGAAGTTCAAAACAAAAACAAAAAACAAGAACAAAAAAAACAAACAGCAAACAACAATTTGAAAAGCAAAGCAAAACAAACAAAAATACATTTTTGAATGTAAAAACGTTATCATGACAGCCATGTACAAGCAAGCGAGAAGAGTTCGTCAATGTGCGTGAGTGTGATGTAAACGTGTTTGTATGTGCTTTTTGTACGCATGTGAATGTTTGTCCGATTAGCACGCATATGTTGATGCTTATGTGTATCTTCGTACGTGTGCTTGTATGCATACATGTGTGTGTGTCCGTGCGTGCGTGCGTGCGTGCGTGCGTGTGTGTGTGTGTATGTGTGTGTGTGTGTGTGTGAATGTGCGTGTGCCGCATGTGTGTGTGTGTGTGTGTGTGTGTGTGTGTGTGTGTGTGTGTGTGTGTGTGTGTGTATGTGTGTGTGTGTGTGTGTGTGTGTGTGTGTGTGTGTGTGTGTGTGTGTGTGTGTGAATGTGCGTGTGCGCGCATGTGTGTGTGTGTGTGTGTGTGTGTGTGTGTGTGTGTGTGTGTGTGTGTGTGTGTGTGTGTGTGAATACATACGTCCCGGAGCAGTCAGAAGTTGATACCAGATTCTTGTCAAAGAAATATGTTATTTCCTGTTTTTTCTTTTTGTTTGTTGCTTGGTGTTTGTTGTAGTTGTTGTTGTTGTTGTTGCTGCTGCTGCTGCTGTTGTTGTTGTTGTTGTTGTTGTCTGGAGGGAGGTAGGGGAAGGGCTGAAGGGGAGCGGGGTTGTCACGGATCGCACATGATACAATAGGTTTACCATTTACTTTCTGATGGTCGATTAGTTTGGACATCAAAGTGTCAGTGCCACTCTTTCCCTTCCCCCCCCCCCCCCCCCCCCCCCCCCTCTCTCTCTCTCTCTCTCTCTCTCTCTCTCTGAAGCACAGATCAAAAAACGTCAGCTGAGCATCTCAGCGGCATATTTACAGAGGCCATGTAAAGAATTCACTCAGTCATATTTCAAATGGGATGTATCATAGAAAGAAAGTAGAAACAGATAGAGATGAAGAAACAGACAGACAGAGAGGCTGACAGCAGAAGTGATCCCTCTACCACCTTGGGTCTGTTCCTATACCATTTCTTTATAAATAAAATAAAAAAAAGAACTGAAAAACAAATTAAAGCAAAAAAAAAAAAACAAACAAACAAACAAAAAAAAACTGTACATTCTTCAATGTGGAAAACGTCACCATAACAGCAGGTAATCGATGCACAAGGGAAAACTTAACTCACCAGTTCTCGCTGACCACAAATGTGCATCAAATAAAAAGAAGAGAGAGAGAGAGAGAGAGACAGAGAGAGAGAGGAGACGCGGGTTGGGGGGAGGGGTAAGGAACGGGAGGGGAGTGGGGGAGGGGGAGTGTGATGCGGACGCAAATTCAGCGCGATTAAGTTACCCCGGTAACAAACAGAACTCGCGTCCCATCCAGGGCATACTTATTTACATTACTAACATTATTCTATTGTTATCAATATCATTATAATTATCACCATTGTCAATTGATGTTACTGTTATTACCATTATTATTTTCATTGTTGTTATCATTATTATCATGATCACCATCATCGACGTCATCATTTTTGTTGTCCTTATTATCGTCGTTTATGTATTTATCTATTATTTCTTTATTCATTTATTTATTAGAGTAGACTTTTACTGTTCACTCTCTTATTGCACTGTGCGCTATACAACTATGCTGTCGAAAATTTCTTCTTCTCCTTCTTCTTCTTCTTACTGTCGTTGAAATTGGAATTGTTCTTTTTCTTTTTCTTCTTCTTATCATTATTATTATTATCATCATCATCATCATCATCATCATTATTATCATTTTTATTA
>JADBJO010001940.1:170000-172500 GCA_016801955.1 Conus betulinus | reverse complement strand
TATACGTGTGTGTTCAAAAATACGTACGTACTTTGTCATATTCATTTTATTGTCTGTTTTCATACATGCTAATTTTGTACGTTGTAGTACATTTACATATGTTCCCCAGCCCACCTCACTCCCTACCCCCACTCTCTCCTTCCTCTTCATTATTGTTATTCTCATGTTTATTTCTATGTTTTGTTTGTTAATTATTATTCTTATTTTTTTGTTTTGTTTTCATTTCTCTTCTATTTTCATTTGATGTTCTTTTATGATTACATGACCGCTTTGCTTGCTTCTTTGCTTTTTTTTTTTTTTTACATTAATTGATTTCACTGCATGTTGTAGTCCCTACTCAGGGCGAGGACTGGATGTAAAAAAAAGCACGTCAGTGCTTATCTATTATCCTCGTAAATAAACAATTTGTGTCTTGTCTTGTCTCTCTCTCTCTCTCTCTCTCTCTCTCTCTCTCTCTCTCTCTCTCTCTCTCTCTCTCTCTCTCTCTCTCTCTCTGTGGGCCTGTGAGAGTTAAAGAACAGGAATGAAAATTAGGGTGTTGGATTACGAACCCAAATCCTTCGCCAGCAGCACGTGGGGACCATCATTATCCATCTTGAAATCAAGCCCATTCCTGTTGCTACCCAGACACCTTTCGCCCACTGGCTCGGACTCATCAGTGGGGCACGGCTCATCATGTCGGTCTTCCCTGGCCTCAAATGAAGATATACCACAGCCTGTCATTCTGTGTGATTCTCACTACCAGTGGTTCGAAAACAGAATCCAACCTCACCCCTAAAAGCAACAGGTAAAAGGCAGAAAAGTAAAATAAGAAGAAAGTACTGTAATGAAATAAGTTGCTAAAAAAAAAAAAAAACAACTAGAATCATTATGTACAGTATGGAATATCGGGAGAAATCTTTGAACCTACAGCCAAACACTGTCGGCCATCAAAGTTCCAACAGCAGTTTAGAACTGTGCAGAACAGGCCGGACTTGCGTCTCCTAAAACAAGCAGTTTCCCATTAACTGACCAAAAAAAAAATATGTTCAACGAAAATGTAATGGCCGAAAACAAGAGCATTCCAACCATATCTCCGCCATTACAATATTACAATTCTGGCTAGACACAGATTTTAAAAAAAGGGGGGAAAAAAGCGGGAGGGGGGGGGGGGGGAGGCTGTGTGAGAGAGAAAACGGGAATGAAAACGAGGGCGTTAAATTATGAATATATAAGTCCTATTCTCTCAGCGTATGAGGGGCCAGTTTGGCCGATGGTATGGATGACACGAATGCGCTTAGTATGTCTGATTCGTGAATTAAAAAAAAAATCAAAGGAACGAGCGAAAAAAACTTGAGCGAGTGATATTCGTCTGAATGACACGGGACGTGACGAGAAGAAAAAAAAAAAAAAAAAAACATTCGAAGGTGCGAGTGGGACTCAGAGAAGTACCATCCTCAACCGCGGACCCAACTAGCTGGGAGCAATCCTGCACCACCCTTGTAAGCCTGAGCTGTGATCACGTGGGGTGCAGGCACCCATAGGGCATTCCATTGAGACCGAATGGCAATGGAAACAAATGATTCGCGCCAGCAGGAAGCTCTTGACTGGCTCTACCCAGGTAGACAGGCTGTCGTGTAAACGAGACCGTAAAATGTAGCGGAAAGGCGCTATGTAAGTACCCTCGTCAATATCAACAAATATTTAGGATTGATGATGCACGATGTTGACAATCCGATGATGATGGAGAACGTCATTACTGTCATTGTTACTGTTGTTGCAGCTATGATTGCAGTAATAATGATGACGAAAAGACGAAGAAGAATGATGATATTGATGATGATGATGATGATGATGATGATGATGATGATGATGATGATCATCATCATCATCATCATCATCATCATCATCATCATCATTAAGAAGATGGTGATGGTGATCATGATAATGATAATAACGTTAATGATAATGATAATGATAATCATCATCATCATCAACATCATCATCAACATCATCATCATCATCATCATCATCATCGTCATCATCATCATCATCATCATCATGAATGGGTCACGGAGGGTAACACAATGACCCAACTTCTCCTGTCAACGGGAAAGAAGATGGTAAATATAGTCGGCAAACGCAAAAGTCACAATGTCTACTTCCGAAGTAACAAAAAGCAGAGTATCTACATTAATATCATCGCAAGTTAAAACCGATTTGCGAGGGAAAAAAATTAAAATCAGTTTCAAGTCTGCACCAATGTTTCGGTTATGGATGATAGAAGCGAAGGATCTGCTTTTGTGATCCCAAAGTCATAAACAGATACATCATGGATTTTTTTTTTTTTTTCAGGAAAAGGACATTCAATGGCTTGAAACTAACTTGTTCAATTGCGAGTTGAATAGTCTGTCCTGTATTGGTTCTCGGTCAATTTTTTTCAAAGTTTCTTTATCAAAATAATGAGAGAAGACTACTATTAGACATATTAAGCGCTTGATACATTTCCTCTATATTGAAG
>JADBJO010001940.1:162500-165000 GCA_016801955.1 Conus betulinus | reverse complement strand
ACTTAATTTCCAGTGGCTTTATGAGTAAAAGCTTTTTTCATACCAGAGATAGTAAGCCCCCAGCCCCTAGTCGTGAGTTTCATGGCTGATTTACATACTCTTTCATAGCCAGCATACACAGACGGCAGGGAATCTTTCATAAAGCTTTCAGCCAGGCAGTTAAAATCAAAAGCACTAACAAATGAAACAACATCTTTTGTATGTAGTTTAGAAGACAAACCGTTCATATCCCAGTGAAAAAAGCGAGAAGTCTTTCGACTGATATAAAGCAAAAGGAAAAAACTGACATGTTACTATCAACAAGATCAGGTGAAACAGAACACACAGTTTCAAAGAACAAATTCTACGGACTGTGTAACACAGATTCAGTAACAGCTGAGACAACATTTCCATTTTCAACCGGGGCAACAGCTGAAGTAAGGTAAGAAGAGCACACCGCCTTGTTACCTGTCTCCACGAGTAGCGCGTGCTGACATTGTGTCAATTGGCCTACACCGCGCTGTGGTCAGAAAACCGGTGTAGTCCCAGCGTCTGCTCCATATACTAGCACAGAAAAAATTACCCACATAAAATATGGGCCAGTCGTCACTCGGTTTCATTTCAATTAGTCTGTCAGCACGGTCCACGGTGAATTTCTTGCCACCTATGAGAAGGTGGTTGAACGCCATTGTGACTCTCTTACCCACTCTCCTGGCTTTCTTTATCAAATGTGGTGTTAACCGTGTCCTAATCTCTCTCACTTGAGCAGAGAAATCTTCCCCCCGACAAAGACACACAGAGACGGGGGGGGGGGGGGGGGGGGGGGGGGGGGGGGAGAGAGAGAGAGAGAAAGAGAGTGAGTGAGAGAGAAAGAAAGAAGGGAGGTAAAGAGAGAGACAGACAGACAGACAGACAGAGACAGAGACAGACAGACAGGAAGATAGACAGACAGACCGACAGAAGAAAGGGAAGAGAGAGGGGAAGGAGGGAGTGGGAGAGACAGCCATGGAAAGACAGACAGACAGATAGACAGACAGACAGAGACGCAGAGAAGAGAGAGACAAGCAGACAAAGAGACTGAAGTGTATAGAGAGGCAAAGAGAGGAAGACGGACAGACAGAGGAAAGGAAGAAGAGAGAGGGAAGGAGGGAGAGGGAGAGACAGTCACAGAGAGACAGACAGACAGATAGACAGAGACGCAGAGAAAGAGAAGAGAGACAGACAAAGAGACTGAAGTACATAGAGAGACAAAGACAGGAAGACGGACCGACGGACATACAGACAGACAGAGAGACAGTGAATGAGAGGCAGACAGATGGACACAGAAAAAGTGAAGGGCCAATGCAAACCCACACGTAAGCAAGTACGCGCACACACTCACACACGCATCCACAAATACCCGCGCGCGCGAGTACCAAAAATTACCCATGCGCATGCGCGCGCACGCTCACGCACGCATTTACACACACGCACCAATACTCACAAGCATATGCGCGCGCGCGCGCACAGACACACACACAAACACACACACACACACACACACACACACACACACACACACACACACACACACACACACACACACACACACACACACACACACACACACACACACATACACGAACACAGACACACTCATTCGCGCGAGCGGACGCACGCAAACACACACACACACACACACACACACACACACACACACACACACACACACACACACACACACACACACACACACACACACACACTATACGTATGCCCGCACGCATGCATGCACACACGCGCACGTATGCACACACACACACACACACACACACGCGCGCGCGCGCGCGCGCGCGCGCGTTCACACACACCAACACACACACACACACACACACACACACACACACACGACGCGCGCGCGCGCGTGAAAGGAAAATTACAACGTACCAGCCCTACGGTGAAGTTTACCTTAATCGGAATATCCCAACAGCCACAAGACAAACACCGTCACAAAAACACACCCCCAGTCACTATCAAATCAGGTTTCTCACACACTTTCTTCAAAACCTATCTGACTTTCACTCCGGAAATGCAGACGACCAAATCAACACGTACACCGCACAGAGATATCCCACCGTTAAACTAAACCCCTTGCACCGCACACTTTAAATTCCGTGAAACATTGATCCCGATCTCTTGTGACACTTTCGCAAAGGTCCTCGTGATTGCTTTTACCAAGTCTTTAACTGACTGCGCGACAGATCGAGAGGAGATGAACGATGGTTCGACCTTCTGTCAAAATCTCCGGTTGGCCGAACTGCAGAGTTACAAACAGACCCCCACTACACCGACACACGCACAGACAGAGCAGCAAGTGAGAGCGAGAGCCTGAGTTACAGTGACATTAGGTTCTTTGTAGACATGCTGTGGTGGTGGTGACACGCGTTATCACTGAAAGGTTAATGAAATCGGTCACTGCCTTTCTGATGTTGGATATGTTGTACAAAAAAAAAAAAAAAGAAAGAAAGAAAAAAAAAAAGTA
>JADBJO010001940.1:92500-155000 GCA_016801955.1 Conus betulinus | reverse complement strand
ATAAATTGCCTTCGTCAACTACACACAGACAACACTTCAGTGGAACTGAATCCTTGTTTTTCGGGAAGTATTAAGATCCAAACGAGTATTTAACCCACAAAAAAACTGTCCCGATATTTGCCATCCACCATGTCTCCCTTGCTCCTAGATACCTGTCATTTTCCACTGAGTCAATGGCAAAAAATTTCCATGCATTGGTGCAGTTCTAGATTTTCAGGTGTTTGCCTGAGTTCATGTGGTGGGCAACTTGACACTTATGATTTTTCTCAGTTTCACGTCAGATTTATGTCCTGCCCAGCGGAGTTTCAAGTTTATTGAGGAGCCAACATACCATGCGTCCTCGTGGATTTTACAGCGGAGTAGGTAAATAACTCGTGTGTAGTGCAGGTAAGGGTTTTTTTTTCGGATCTGCCATGTCCTTCCATCCCATGGAGAAGTGAATTTTTGTATGTCTAGACTGTGAACGCAGGTATCACATCGTTTTGCCGAGCATTTCTAAAAAACCAGGTTGTGTTCTCGGGCCATGGTCCACAAAACGTCTGGGGATGGTAGGCTTATAAATCTCTCCCAGATTCTTTCGTCGTCGGTCTGCAGAAATAATGGATCTAGGGGGAAATATCTTCATATTTTCTGGGTCTGAGTAAAGAAGGTTTTGGTTCTTTTTCAGAATTTGAGTTTTTGATGGAAAGCGTGGGTCAAAGGTTGTCACCCATGCATGTTTTTTTTTTTTTCTTTTCTTCTTTCTAGGTTTGAACAAGGCTTTTTTCCGGTCTACTTGTGCACCTTTTTGGAGTTGTTGTTCTGCAACTTCTCTTCCAGCCAGATAGTTCAAAATGTCCTGCGTATTCTGAAATGCGTTGTTGGAGCGTGTTGTCATCGCTGCATAACATCCGCAGCCTTGTCCCTACACTGACACGAGTCCTTTAAACACTGAAGAGGCATGGCAGCTGTTTGGTGGCAAGTACGAGTGGCAGTGCTTGCTATATACATCAGTCACTATCTTTCCCTGTTCTATCTTCATCTTGATGTCTAGATACTCAGCTTCAGAGCCCGTTTTCACAGTCCATTTGATGGAGGGGGGATGCAGTTCCTGTAGATGTTGTTCAAAGCTGTTGGCATCTGTTGCATTGGGAAGGATTGTAATACCATCGTCTCTGTATCGGCTCCAATCCAGATCAATGAGGTCATCCTGTTTAGATGGGGAGCCAAGGCTAGAGAGAAGTGGGACAGGGCATGTTTCAACCAGTTGTCATCAATTTCCCCCATAAATATATCTACAAAGTCACATGCATGAGCTGGACCCATGGCAACACCATGATTGGGTTTTGCATACATGGTACATGTTTCACTGGTGTATTGGGTAGCATTGTTTTCTAGTGTTAGGGACAGTGCTTCTAGCACACAAGCTGTTGGGACTTCCAAGGGGGTAGGGGTTTGAGACAGAAGTTTTTTCACAGCAGGGATAGCCATCCTGTTATCCACATTTGGATAAAGAGAAATAACGTCACATACTGCGAAAGTTGATGTGTCTGGTAAGGGGGCAAGCAATGAGTTAATCTTTTCAACTTCTGCAGGAATTCTTTCGAGTCCAGAATTTGAAAAGGAAGGTGTGATGTAAGGTGGTTAATACAGAGTTGGACTAGTTTTGATAAAGGTTGAATAGGTGTTCCACATCCTGAGAGTAATAGTCTTGTTGGGTAGGGTTTGGGTTTGTGAGTTTTGATCAGAGGTTTACATTTCCCGGGGTGGCTCTCATCTATGTCAGTGATAAAGTCTGCCATGTCCTTATTTATAGTGCCTTGTCTCAACCAGCTGTCTGCCCAGCATTTGACTTTATTGACTGTGCCGGCTGTGGGATCCACAGGGAGGATGTCATAGAAGTCTGGGTCTTTTAGAGTTTTGAGGATGATGTCGTCATCATTCTGAAGTGCTGTAATCACAGTATTTCCACTTTTGTCTGCAAACCTGCATGCACAACCTTTAGTTAAGGGAGATTTTTCAGTTCTCTCAGTGCTACTCTTTGGCCATGAGTTAGATTGTCCCTGATGATTTTCTTCTGTTGTTATGATTGAGGAAATCATTGCGGCAGGTGTTGATAAACGTTTCCAGGGCAACGTTGGTTCTTGGTGCATTTTTGTGGTCTTTTTATACCAGGGCATCTTCACAAATCTGTCATCCTCATCCTGTGAGTCCTCACACTCTTGGTTTGCTTTTCTTTTGTAGTAGAAGTAGTGCCAGCGGAGGCGTTCAGCCCATGCATGTGTACCCAGAAGTTGGTCACAAACATCAATAGGCTCACGAGGGGTTGGGGCAAAACAGTCTGGAAGTCTGCAAATGGAGATTTGGTCCTGGGTAAGAGAGATATCTGGGATAATTATTGGGTCGAAAGGATGAGGAGATGGATGTCTGTGGAGCTCGCAGATATTTGAGTTCCTCGAAAATTTGCTGGTGGACTTTCTCATGTGCTTCTTTTTGTGTCTAGCTTGGCGGTGTCGCCGTTGTTTCTTTGGAAATGGATCTGCCCGGTTATGAGAATCATATGATATTCCTTTGATTTTGTCGAGCCTTGGAAGACTGGGTCTTTTTGAAGGGTTGATGAAAGCTCCTGGAGTTTTTCGATCCAGTTTGGATTCTTTTATGGCAAGCGCATTTCTCACCGTGTTTTCCATCTTGTCAACTAGGGTAAACCTTGCTTGGTTCTTTAGCACACATTGAAGTTCCATACGTATATTGTTTATCGCCATCCTATGTTTTTCACTAACTCTACTTTTTTCCTCAATAAGTTCATCTAAGAGTCTGGAACTAGCTTTGTTTAATGTGCTTTGGACGTTTTTCGAAATAGGTATTAGAAGGTTTACCTGTTATGTTGAATGTGAGCTGGAGTCCCTTTGGAATAACTTTTCTTTCTTTGCATTTTCTGAGGAAATTGCTTTGGAGCCTGGTCGTTTCATACCTCAGATAAAGGTTCTGTAGTTTGTGTTGAAGCTTGTCCATGTTGGTATGATGGCAGTCCTTGATGGGGGCCCGGATGGAAAACATACACTTGTAATAGTGTCGGGCAGTTTTCAATTGATTCAGATTTCCACAATCAGGCACCGCTCCACCAAGGAAACCGTTCCAGTAGACAACGCTCACAATAGTAAGCATACACTCAAAGGAAATCATAATACCTAAACGGGCTGCACTCCAACATTTTATTTTTTCTAAATTTTCGCCCTGCTTTGGGGCTTCTTCAGACAAACGCTATCACAAACTAAAAGGTATAAACAAAAAATCCAGGCCTTGTCCATTGAAAACAATTCACTCGGGTAAAACAATTCACTAAGGTAAAAACTGGAGCATACAAAAAGCATGTAAAAAGCCCGGCACACACAGGCGCGCGCGCGCGCGCGCACACACACACACACACACACACACACACAAAACCACGCACACCCAAAAACAAGAGAAATCAGACACACACCCGACATCCGCCACCCCCCGCGAACCCAACGCACCACCCCAAAAGAAAAGCAACGAAATCACCTTCAAACAAAATTAATTTAAATGGAGTTTGGTTATAAAAACAGATTAGCTTTGTATATAACCAACCATATGATAAAACAAGAGACCTATATCTCGAATTCCAAGGATAAAAGTACCGAGCACCATTCAACGGAGCAGCTTGGTGTTGCAATGACTGCAAGAAATGTTCAATTTATAAACAAAGCTTGCTCTTCTTATGTCTTAGATAGAAAAAATAGGGGGAATATGAGCGTTCATATTTGCAATGGTAGCTAATTCTGCCTAACTAGCAGCATGTGCTTGAGTGGGTGAATGATAAATGCTTCTGAAAATGAGCCTTGGACAAGCTTCTAGACAGTCTCCAGTAGGAAGAAAACTCACTAACATATAACTCCTGGTGAGATACCGGTATTAGGAAATCGGATTGTTTCTCGTCAGTGACCATTCCTGGTGCCTTTCGGTTTTAAGAAGAAAAGGTTGGTGTAAAATACTGTAGTATGTTTGCCGAGTTTTCAAAAATAGCCAACCAAAGGTGCCACTTCCACAAGGAACTAAATTACAATAAACTAATAGAAATTTAAAGGAAAGTAACGACCACCATTCCAGCGCAGTTTGGTGTGTGTGTATATATATATATAGAGAGAGAAAGAATGCTGAATAAATAAGTAGTCGGATAAACAAGTGCTGTCCAACAATTATTCAGTCGTTTATAGTAATGATTTGGCGAAGAATTTAAATTTACAGAAAATGGGAATGTATGTTAAATACAAGAAACCTTTTACTGGCTGTCTGAATGAATCATTGCTATTTCTGTCGAAGATACATCTAGTTGTACAGCCTGTTCTATCGAAAGTACATCTATTTGTATAGCCTGCTTTGAGGTACATCTACTTGGATAGCTTGTTCTTAGCTACATCTATTTGTATAGCCCGCTGTTAGATACATCTATTTGGATAGTTTGTTCTGTAGATGCATTTACTTGTTTAGCTTATTCTTAGGCTTTTTGTTCACTGGGACGAGTTTATTACAAAACAGTTGATGATTGTGTCCGTGTTCTTGGTGTCAAATAGAGACACACCACAGTCCATAATTCTGTGGTGTTCTCACCACCAAGGGTTCAAAAAAGAATCCAACAGCAACCCCAAAGCAGCCAGCAAAGGGGTAGTAAATGGAACAAAACGAAAGTGTGGAGAGGGAAAAAAAAGTTGCTGAAAAACTAAAAGCATTATTCAAACAGTATAAAATATAGGGGACAATCTTTGAGCCTATGCTTGAGGATCCATTCAACGATGCAAGGGAGATCAAAAGAGTTGGAACAGTCTGAGTGGTCAGCTCTGCTGTTCAATAACCCAAGCATTGTGAGTGGCTAAGAACTGTACAGAACAACCTTTACTTGGATCTACTAAGAGATGCAATCTCCCACTCATTGACCAAACAATATAATGCTGAACAATTAAGTAGTGGGGGAAAACAAGTGCAGGCCAACAAATCTTCAGTCGTTATAGCAATGACTTGGCAAAGATTTGAACTTTTATATATATATATATATATATATATATATATATATCCCCAAGGGGTTGAGCGCTTGTATTGTGTGTGTGTCAGTGTGTTTGTGAGTGTATTCATTATGTATTGTTATATATATATATATATATATATATATATATATATATATATATATATATGTGTGTGTGTGTGTGTGTGTGTGTGTGTGTGTGTGTGTGTGTGTGTGTGTATATGTGTGTGTGTGTGTGTGTGTGTGTGTGTGTGTGTGTAGTGTTGATCTTATCTTATGTTGAATAATGTAAGGTGGGGATAAACCTTATTGCAATTTGCGTTTATATGCCTACCGCACTTGTGAAGTATGAGCGACCAAATGCTTCTGACAAAAAGTTTTCCTACTAAAGTGATATTTTGTGTGACATGCCGAGACTAGATCTCTATTACATTCGCTAAACAGTACCCAATACTATTCCATTAGACATACTCACACAATGACATTGTCTTCTTTAACACCTCCCTGCCTAAAATTTAAAGTTCGAATTCCGTAACGTGCACTTATCATTTAGGTCAAAGGCTATAAATTAATCACGTTGTAAACTAGTTGCGTTCTGTTCGTACCACCCTCGTAGGCCTACTTGGTCTCCTTAGGTATGAACATAGTGGGGTGTTGACGAGGTCAAGTAGGAATCCTGTGTGCCTTCTATCTTCATCAAGATAGGTCGTTGGCATTGTAGAGCACAGGGAGTTCTGGGTCCTGATTATACTCTGTGCTCTCTCTCTCTCTCTCTCTCTCTCTCTCTCTCTCTCTCTCTCTCTCTCTGTGCGTCATGCTGTGCGTGCGTACGTGTGCGTGTGCATGCGTACGTGCGTACGTGTGTGTGTGTGTGTGTGTGTGTGTGTGTGTGTGTGTGTGTGTGTGTGGTGTGTGTGTGTGTGTGTGTGTGTGTGTGTGTGTGTGTGTGTTGTGTAGCCCTCCATTTATCTTTTCAAGATGAGACAAGAAAGCAAAGTCATGTGTGTGCACGTATGTCTTTAAGTTCTGTGTGTGTGTGTGTGTGTGTGTGTGTGTGTGTGTGTGTGTGTGTGTGTGTGTGTGTGTGTCTGTGTGTGCGTGTATGCGTGCGTGTGCGTGTGTGTGTGTGTGTGTGTGTGTGTGTGTGTGTGTGTGTGTGTGTGTGTGTGTGTGTGTGTGTGTGTGTGTGTATGTATGTGTGTGTGTGTGCACGTGTGTGTGCACGTGTGTGTGTGTGTGTGAGAGAGAGAGAGAGAGAGAGAGAGAGAGAGAGAGAGAGAGAGAGAGAGTGTGTGTGTGTGTGTGTGTGTGTGTGTGTGTGTGTGTGTGTGTGTGTCTGTGTGTCTTTAAGCTTTAAAAGATCTGAAAAAATAAGGATTTTCACGCACATTTTACCCTATGCTCTCCTCCATCGTGTGTAGGTGAAATGAATATTACAAACACGCGGCGCGCGCGCCCACACACACACACACCCACACGAAGACGTAATATGGCTTGGTTGATGGTGGGATAAACAAAACACAGTAACGTACGCAACAATGTCACCAATTGCTGAAGTGGAGTGCGTACGTGCGTATGTGCGCGCGCGTGCGTGTGTGTGTGTGTGCGTGTGTGTGTGTGTGTGTGTGTGTGTGTGTGTGTGTGTGTGTGTGTGTGTGTGTGTGTGGTTGTGTGTGTGTGTGTGTGTGTGTGTAGACCTGCGTTCCGTTCTCTCCAGTTTCTTCCCGTTCCCCGTATACCTCTCTCTCTCTCTCTCTCTCTCTCTCTCTCTCTCTCTCTCTCTCTCTCAGCAAGAAGTGTTCGATAAATTTTAGCGATGATTGTCATTGTCACGTCGGGGCTACGAATGTAGCTGGTTTCTCCCTTTTTTTTTCCATTTCCCCCCTTTGTTTGTTGGCTTGTTTGCTTATTTCATTTGCTTTTGTTTCAACCTTGCTCTTTCCCGTCTCGTCTTGTTTTGCTTGGTTTTTTATGTACTCTTCTTTCTTTTCTTCGTTTTTTTCCTTTTCTTTTCGTTTTTGTTCTTTTGTTTGTTTGTTTGATTTTTTTTTGGTTTTGGTTTCGGTTTTTTTTTTGATTTTGTTTTGTGTTTTGTGTGTGTTGTGTTTGTTTGTTTTGTTTTGTTTCATTTTTTTTTTTCGTTTACTTATCCAAATGGATTTGTTAATACAGTATGACACGGTCTCTTTTTTTTTTTTTTTTTTTTTTTTCTTTTTTCAAATCGCTGGGTCAACACCAAGTGTTTGTTCTATCACCCCCCAGCTTAAGAAAAAAAATTAAAAAGCTGTAGACAACCGTGTAACTGACGCCTAGTTTTGATTATCTTAAACCGCGCTGGCCCTATTTCTCCATGACTGACACTCATCGCACTGTCCTGTCAGTTCTTGGGCGGACTAGGAGCACAGTAATGTTTGACTTTTGACCTGGTTTATGACAGAACATATGTGATTGGAGAGAAAAAGAGAAAAACAGGGAACAAGTGACAGCAGGCTGTGTGTGTGTGTGTGTGGGGGGGGGGGGGGGGGGGGGGGGGGGGGGGGGGGGGGGGGACAGACAGATCGGGGGGGGGGGGGGGGGGGGGGGAGAGGAGGAGAAAACGAGAGACACTTATCAAAGAAAGAGGTGTGGGGGGGGTCTTGGCCCAGATGGTGATATGTGTGGGAGGTCTGCGTTGAAAGAGCGCGCGCGCGCGCATGTACACACACACACACACACACACACACACACACACACACACACACACACACACACACACACACACACACACAGCGCGCGCGCACTGATTGCTCAAACTCAGTTTCTCTGTGTCTCTGCCAATCTTAATGTGATCTCTGATGAAACCTACAGAGTGTGTAAAGAGGAGAGATATACACACACACACACACACACACACACACACACACACACACAGAGAGAGAGAGAGAGAGAGAGAGAGAGAGAGAGAGAGAGAGAGAGAGAGAGAGAGAGAGAGAGAAAATGGTCATAGTCGCAGCTACTGAAAACGGCTGTGTTGCCATGGTGAAAGAGGAGATACCGATGACCTTTTGACTCAAGGCCACATAATTAGTGCAGATCTTTCCCCAGTGTTACCTCCCTTCATTGGCTCAGTGAGTGGACTCAGAAGAGCGAGAGAGAGAGAGAGAGAGAGAGAGAGAGAGACAGACAGAGAGAGAAGGCTGCTGTTAGTAGCCGGGACTTCCGACGGCCACCAGCTTCTGAAAATCAAAACCACTAATTAAACGCTAGGGAGGCTACTGAGGGTGTCCAACAAATAGTTCATCATGTAGAAAGTAAGATGCCAAGGGTCAAGATCTCAGGCCCCAGATTGTGTCCACCTCTTTGTTTCGTACACGAAGAGAAGCTATGATGTCCGTGAAAGCGCCAGTCAATGTCGACGAAAGAGAGAGAGGGGCTCTTTTTAACTATAACATTGCCAGTATTGCTTCCATTAGACCAACAGAACTAATTGTCCGTTTGCCACAATTTCAGTGCGGTGTATAAAGCCTTACAAATTACAAAAATAAAACTAGCTCCAGCCGCTATGGCGAAGTGGTTAGCGTCGCGGACTCCGGCTGGGAGGTCGCGGGTTCGATTCCCATCGGAGTCATGTGGGATTTTTCCACCCCGACCGGCTCCTACCTACCCAGAGTTGAGTTTGCTACGGGCTCAGCTGGGAACTCTGGAACCACACACTAGACAGTGTTGCTCAAATTTCCTTACCAACACTGCACGTGTCTGTATCTCTCGGGCCTGGTTGACGCTGGGTTACATTATGAAAGGATGCACACAGTACATTCCTGTTATGCAGTCTCAGATCAGAATGGAAATCCGTAGCATCATCCTCATTCTCATCGATCAGTATTTTTAAAAAGTCTCAAATTCTGTAACCTTTCATACCCTGCTCTCATGGTGGCCTCAGTTTGGATGTCTTCTCCAAGTCTATGCCTTGGTTCGTTCCGTCGGTATGGCTAATTCATGGGGGCTGTCGTTGGACAGACGTGGTGGCGCCCTCCGGAGGGAGAGCTCACTCACGCCGGCTCCGCGATGAGCAATGACTAGTAGGGAGCTCAGTAGGTGGTGTCCTGCGCATGTTGGCTCAGACCAGGCGCCATTGTACACCACCGAAGTGACTCGGCAGCAGTGCAGTGTCTCCTCCGGGGGTGGATTGCCTCTTGACGACTTGACATTGACTGCTCCCTGTGGATTGCCGGTTCCGGGGTCCGTGGGATGCGCCAGGCTGTGGCTGTGGACGGGGTGTCGGAATAAGCGGCGTGGGTGCAACGCCACTGAGGTGGTACAGAAGATGGAAACAGAAAAAAAAAAAAATAATAAAAAGACCAAAATGAAATAAAAATGAAATAGAAGTAGCAATTTCAAGATATTTCCACGCCACCGTCGCTGGTTTTGTACTATAAATCAGTGTCTGGAATTGTTATGGGCTGCTGACCGAACGCCTGTGTCTGTGTCTGAATAAACCCAGCCTTCTCTACCACTAGGCCGTTCGGATTCCCCTTACAAAAAACCCGTTCCAGTCCATGTGTGTGTGTGTGTGTGTGTGTGTGTGTGTGTGTGTGTGTGTTTCTTTGGTGGTGGTGGTGGTAAGGTTGTCTGCTTGAAATAACTGACGACAATGTGGAACGCAGACAGGTCAGTAGCATGCTCCCCACTGAGAATAGACAGTCCATTTGACACTTCTGCCCTACAGTGACCCCTCTCCTCCCCCTCCCCCCCCCCCCCCCCCCCCCCCTCCCCCCCACACCACCTTTACACACTGCCAGCCAAGAGTCGACGAAGTACAAGTGTAGCGTATCCTAGAGGCCTCACAAAATAGAAGACTGACTGAAGACCGCGACAAAAGGCGGAGAGAATTAGTCACACACACACACACACACACACACACACACACACACACACAGAGACAGACAGACAGACAGACAGACAGAGAACAGGGTAGGGAAGAGTCAGGGAGATAGAGGGAGACAGACAGAAGGAACAAAGGAGAGAGAGACGGGAAGCGGAGGTCTATAGAGAGAGAGGAGGTTGGGGGGAGGGGAGGAAAGTGTCACAGAGAGAGAGAGAGAGAGAGAGAGAGAGAGAGAGAGAGAGAGAGAGAGAGAGAGAAAAAGGAATGCCTGTCACTGACAACCGTCTGCGCTCTCCTCATGTTCTCGTTCATTCAATGTCGCCATTTTTGAACGATTTTTTTTACTTTTGTTTGTTTATCTGGCGATAATTAATGAAGCAGACTGACTAACGCCTCACCACCGCCCTAGCTTTATCTGCCTTGATTGGAAGGATGTCAGCAGATTAGTTATCATGTCATAGGTCGCTGTGCAAGATTAGGAGACGAGTCTGTTGTGTTTGTAACAATTCTCTCTCTCTCTCTCTCTCTCTCTCTCTCTCTCTATCTCTATATATATATATATATATATATATATATATATATATATATATATATATACATACATGTATGTGTGTGTGTGTGTGTGTGTGTGTAGGCCTATTTATCGTGTAATAGGCTGTGACCACTGACTCCATCTTAATGTTCGACTCCCTACCTTGAACTCGTTTAGAGCCCTGCTTAAACTGCCTCAGGCTTATGATGACGCTGATGTGTGTGTGTGCGTGCGTGCGTGCATGCGGGCGCCCGTGTTTATTATTATTATTACTATTATTATTATTAGCGGTGTTATTTTCTTTTCATTATTCCATTCGTGCAATTTGCAACTATTTTTTCTAATTGTTTTTTTTGTTGTTACTGCTATTATTGTTATCATTATTTTCGTCTACTGTCATTATTGTTGTTTTATAATCATAATAATGATTATTGCTTCATTTCTCTTTGTCACTGTTATCGTGTTGTGTGTTTTAGTAGAATGTTATAACAGTAGCAGTGACAGATTGGAAGACAAGCCATCGTCTGAAATCTCCATCTTTCAGTAACAATTTTTTTTCTTTTTCACCAACAAGTCTTGACTCAGTTTTTTTTTTTTCATCATAATGAGGGGGGGGGGGGGGGGGGGGGGGGGCAATCCTGATAGGATACCATTATGGTCGACTGCGCTGAACTAAATACTGAAAGTAACCAGCCGCCGTGGCGCATTGGTTTTTCATCGCTGATGCGGACTCCGTGGCATGTGGTTGGTTCGATTCCCATCAGAGACATCTCTTGTGATATTTTTTCGGCCCAAACCAGTACCCACCTTGCGTTTGGCTTGCCATGGGCTCAGAGGGAAAAGACTGAAGCACACAGTCCTGTTTGAGCCACTTCATGAATGGATGCATCTCTAAAGAATTGCTCAAATTTCCTGACTAACACTGCGTGTGTCTGTATCTCTCGGGCCTGGCCGATGCCAGGATATAATTATATCATGAAGGTATGCGTAGAGTAAGGCTCTGCCCTATACTTTCTGAGACGGAATGAAGCTTCATCATCTTCATCGATCCTCACCCTAATCCATCAGCACAAGTGAAACAAAAATCAAATGTTGTGGCCCTCATTGCCCTATCCTCGTCAATGGTGACCTTACTCCAGTCTACATCCTTGATGACTCGTGTCACGATGACCTTACTCCACGTCTACATCCTTGGTGACTCGTGTCACGGTGACCTTACTCCACGTCTATATCCTTGGTGACTCGTGTCACGATGACCTTACTCCACGTCTATATCCTTGGTGACTCGTGTCACGGTGACCTTACTCCACGTCTATATCCTTGGTGAATCGTGTCACGGTGACCTTACTCCACGTCTACATCCTTGGTGACTCGTGTCATGGTGACCTTACTCCACGTCTATATCCTTGGTGACTCGTGTCACGGTGACCTTACTCCACGTCTATATCCTTGGTGAATCGTGTCACGGTGACCTTATTCCACGTCTACATCCCTGGTGATTCGGGTCAAGGTGACCTTATTCCACGTCTACATCCTTGGTGACTCGTGTCAAGACCTTACTCCACGTCTATGTGCTTGGTGATTCGTGTCAAGGCGACCTTAATCCACGTCTGTAACCTTGGTAACTCGTGTCATGGTGGCCAATATCTGCTGCAAGTTCGTGGGGATGTCGTGGGACGGACGTGTTGGTGTATTCAGGAGGGGGATGCTCTCTGTCATGCTGGCTCCGTGATCAAGCAATTATGTCATCAGTGGAGAGCTTAGTGATGGGGTGGCTGGCAGTCCTGCGTGTTTTGGGATCATAGGCACTACAGAACACCAGTGCAATGCAGTCTCCTCTACTGGGTTGCTTTATCGCGATGTGATGTCAACTGCACCCTGCGGACTGCAAAAGGCAGGGCTGTAATCTCATTGACAGACAAGTAAACACACGGACAGACGTGGGAGAAAATCGACACGTGATAACTTCACTTGCCGATGCAAACATTCAAACTGAAATGTTAAAAAAGTGAATAGAGAGGAAAAATGAAAAAGAAAAAAAACTTTTTCATTATCGAGTGAAGTTCTGATAACAATCTTATACGCTTCTCAAGTTACATGAATCTTACTTCAAAACTCAGTTGTCTTTCCTACAGAGCCAAATGCATGGGGGTGAAAAAAAAAGAAAGAAAGAAATTCAAGGAACATGGTATATACTTTCATGTAATCGCCATATTTCAAAGTGTAGAATATTTAAAACATTTTAAGACAAAGAGCAATTTATTCCCAGTAGTCCCCACGTTACCTTCCCTGCATATTTCTATGCACCTTCGACCTCTGTTCAGCCGGTTTCAATCCGTAATTCAACGCGACTGCAGGAGTCTCATATGGCGTCTTTTTCCTACAAAACGAAACAGTTGACCGATAGAATGATGTTGGTCAAACTATCAGAAAGGTTTAAAATCCCCCCCCCCCCCCCCCCCCCCCCCCCCCCCAAAAAAAAAAAGCTTGAATTTGTTACTCGTCACTGGCGAACATTTTCTACTGTCTAAATATAGTATTTCTTATCACCTATCATTCTAGTAGTCTATTTCCTACCAGGTACAATGTGTCCTAACTACCTTCAACTGAAACGTCTTGAGTAACCACCCACTGTGGTCTACCGGCCTGCGGGGCGCGGGTTCAGCCGCTTCAAAAGCATTTCTTGTGGAATTTTTCGGACCAAGGCGGGCCCTAGCTAGAGTTGAAAGTTCCGGATTCACTTATAGCACACTGGAACCACAGTCTAGTGAACCAGAATGTCGCTTAAATTCCCTGATCAAACACTGCAGGTGTCGGTCTCTCTCAAGCCTGGATGACACTGGGATCCATGGTATCAGACTAAAATGGAACTCCATGGCATCGTTTTTATCATCCTCGTCGTTGATCTTCACGATAACAACAAAAAGGCCTCTCAATTGTTTTGGTCCTTCTTGCACTACTGTAGAGATGATCAGTGTTTCGGTTTTCTGAAAATGCGACGCTCACCCATGCTGGCTCCGCATCAAAGTTATTATGGTTGTCAGTGAAAGGCTTACTAGGTGGTCATGCACATGCTGGATCAGAACAGGCACCGTTGTATATCACCAATACGACTCTGCAGCAGCACACAGCTAGTGGATTGCCTTATGACGTGACAAGGTAATAACCGAGTACTCACCGTGAACTGTGGTGCTAGGTCTGCGACTGGGCTGCACATAGGAAGGCTAGAATGAATGGTTTAAAATAATATGTTAATATGTCAAATGATATGTAAATAAAAAAAAAAGGCCTATAAATCGATTACTTGACAATATATAGTGTTTTCCCCTTCAGGGGGAATTGCGTTGTACTGAAAGAAAATCCCGCTCTGATGGATGACACGACAAAAAAGTTCAGATCAGTACGCGGTTTACTTAATGCCCCCCCCCCCCACCCCCCCCCCCCCCCCCCCCCCCCCTCCCCACCCCCCCCCCCCCCCCCCCCCCCCCCCTCTGATGGATTTCCCAGTCCCCCCCCCCCCCGACAAAAACCCCCCCCCCAGATCCCCCCCCCCCCCCCCCCCCCCCCCCCCCCCCCCACCCCCCCCCCCCACCCCCCCCCCCCCCCCCCCCCCCCCCCCCCCCCCCCCCCCCCCCCCCCCACTCTTACCCCCCCCCCCCCCACCCCCACCCCCACCCCCCCCCCCCCCCCCCCACCCCCCCCCCCCCCCCCCCCCCCACCCCCCCCCCCCCCCCCCCCCCCCCCCCCCCCCCCCCCCCCCGACTTTTTCACATCTTCCAAGACTGAACGATTGTTTACCGACAGTTGGTTTTTCCTACTTTTCACTGGCATAATTTCATGCACTGGTCACCAGCAGAAAGTACTGCGTCTCCTTTTGGTAGTGATTCTAGAGAGCAGGATTTGAAATCGATTCTTTGCTCGACATGCTTGTGTTGGAAACCTGGGGACCTGAGCAACTCATCGAAAATTTTTAATTGAATGTAGCTTTATCACTCCCAGGAATCAGTGTCCCTGCGCCCAACGTAGGGCGCGCAAACTTAGGCCTGCTGTCTCGGTGTCATCTTTTCAGAAACCTTGGAGGTCCTCAGACCCTCTGTTACTTCCTCCCCCCCCCCCCCCCCCCACCCCACCCCCCCCCCCCCCCCCCCCCCCCCACCCCCCCCCCCTATCCCCCCCCCCCCCACTCCCCCCCCCCCCCCCCCCCCCCCCCCATCCTTCCCCCTCCCCCCCCCCCCCCCCCCCCCCCCCGTTCCTAGACTACCTTTGAAACGTTTTCGTTTTAATAAAGTTTGATGCAAATCTGGACATCACGTGGTGTGTCGTCTTTTTTTCCCGTCCATCCACAACGAGAACCATGTCTGAAGAGCTTTTGTCGATCTTTTTAACTTTTGCAGGGTCTTGCTTACATAAGACTTCAAAACATTACATTGATTTGCGATTCAACTAACTGACAAAATGGCGACTGCCAACTCTCCGAAACAAGTTCACATGAGATAGCGAGAAGTCAGTGTCTGCTAACACATAAAAAATTCCACCCGGGTTTTACACTGCTATTTTCCTCTTCTCTCTCCATTCTGTCTCTCCCGACAACTGCCTATCCAGGAATGGATTAAAACAAGGTCCTTCTGTGTGGGTGTATAACTGATCAGGAGTCCAAACATGGTATAACTGGTCACTTTTGATATTTAAGCCAGTTTTGGTCTGGTTGCAATATTTCAGCCGGTTTTGATCTTACAAACCATCGGTCATTCGAGGTGCTTAAAGAAACCTTGACAAATCGGAATGCAATACAGTAACGGAGTTGGTTACAAACTTGAATTCTCTCAGCTCCACTTACGAACATCTCTAGAATAACCCTAAAGATCACTTTATAAAAAACTGAATTCAGGCTAACACCACAAACAGGCTCATTCAGCTGTGGGCCTGTGTGTTGCCTTGCTTCTGACCGGCACAGTGGTCTGTCTCAATGTCTGTTAACACAAGGCGCGGAGAATCAAGTCTCGTCCATTACTTCGTTCTTTAACGCCTGCACCTCTCGTTTCGGATCTTCTGCGGGAATCCTGCCTTCGCTTCCAAGGGAAAGATGGATATAGATGGTTTCACAGCGAAAGATCAGAAAAACGACATGAAATGCATGTCAGATCGGAAAGCAAATCTCTCACATCGTACGGAACCCTACATGGTTTAGCATCAAGGGGAACACAAACGTCAAATAATTTCGTAACACACTGACGCGTGCACAAATACAAACAACAACAACAACAACAACAACAACAGGCATGTGTTTCAAACTGAGTAGCGTAACATGTTCAGTTCTTTAATTGTCAATAAACGTCAACAGCATCCAATTCAACACATCAGCATTATCTACAGTACATATGACCAACCTGTTGAAAAAAAAAAAAAAAAAACGCATATCACAAATATTCTTTCATACAGAAAATACAACAGAGGAATACAATCTTTTTCATCAGTCTGTAGCTTACAGTTAAGCACACTGCTTGCACATATATATGCATAAGCCTACAGTGGTTTTTTATTTACAAAACTTGTCGTTTGCACCGAAACTATGAGCAGGTAGTCAGTCTACCAGCCAGCACGGTCTTTCAGTCAGATCAAGTTGCACATGTTCTTTACACAATCCTATTACCCCTCCCCCCGGCTTCCTCTCTGTCTAATCCTCCAAGCCTTCCCCCTCGACATAATTCATCTTTTGATTATGATTCCTTATTCAACGTCCACCCCCCCCCCCCCCCACTCCACATGCCCTACCGTCCCCCCCCCCCCCCCCCCGAAAAAAAGGAGGGGGTGGGGGGTGGAGAAAAGAAAAAGAAAGGAAAATCCTTATTCAGATTTCCAATTCGGTGATATATACATATACACATACATATATATATATATATATATGTATATATATATGTATATATATATATATTTTTTTTGTGTGTGTTAAAAATATATGATAAAAGGAAGTTTTATATATATATATATATATATATATATATATATATATATATATATATATATATATATATATATATATATATGATCAGCCTATTGTTGTCCAGAAACGGGCTTCGGTTAATGATGAACGATTTATCATAACTAAGCCGTTTAAGCATTTCTATGAGCACATACCGTTACCGTTCTTAATATTTCACAATTAAAGCTGTGTTCAAATGGCTTTATACATGGGTGTGACCAGAATATTTCAATATGTTTTTTCCAGGGTCGACTGGGCCGACCGTGAAGGCTACTAAGCGCCTTTGGACGACTAAAGAATAGCTCCCCTACTTCAAAGGGAACTCAGGGAGGTGGTGAGGGCGGGGGGGAGATTGGTAGCCTGCAAAAAGTTTTAATGGCCAAATCATTATTTTATCACCTGCAGCATCTGTTTAGCAGTGACAGCAACCAGAAGCAAGACAGCGCAAGAAAAAAAAAAAAAAAAAAAAAAAAAAACCTGTCCCCCCAAACAAAGCAGTTTGAACTGTTCAACACAGAACAAACAAACAAGACTGATGATAACCTAGTGGGCGCTTCAGTCAGTGGCTTACAATTTTTCACGGAATCTCCGCAAATCACAGACCATATTTTGTTTTTCTTTCAGAATGCATGACCTGCACCCAGGTTCAGAAATGGGTTTTCCAGAGAGAGAGAGAGAGAGAGAGAGAGAGAGAGAGAGAGACAGACAGACAGACAGACAGACAGACAGACAGAGAGAGGGGAGAGAGAGAGAGAGAGAGAGAGAGAGAGAGAGAGAGAGAGAGAGAGAGAGAATAACTTACGCACAACTCACAGAAACAAATCTGCAATATGTCTATATATGTTGTCTTACGCCAGAGAGTCTTTTTGCTTCCAAGGTGGATGTTAGTTACTTTTGAAACAATCCCTAGAATAGGAACTGAAGAAAGCGACAAAATCAAAAATTATGGGCTTCAAAAATGATTATGATTATTAAAAAATCGAAGGGAAAAAAAAAAAAAAACAGCCGACCAGTCTAATTCAAGTGAAAATAACACACTTCTGTTCTAAATCGGAGATATTAAAATCAATAATCGTTTCCAGACAGCCGTACTTTTACTCATATAAATTAGAGTAACCTAACTGATAGTAAATACATGATCATATCCAAGAAATGCAAAGCACGTGTCTCTAACACACACACACACACACACACACACACACACACACACACACACACACACACACACACACACACCAAAATATACAGGAAAAGTCTTTCAGTAAAACAAAATCACCTAAACGCATCACTGATTAATAATACGCACATTGCCTTCACCTTCAACAACACTGAACAACGTGTTCTCATCACTATATATTTCATGACATTAATAAGTCAAACAATACAACAACAGCAGTTCATAGAACTTATAGCGTGCACCCCTTCTACCTGGCTTGTTAGTAATTGCGTCAGCTGGCTGATAATCGTCAGGCGAAACCTTCAGCTCTGCAGCCTTCAAGCGAAATTAGTTTGGTCTACATCATACACATACACACTTCCATGGTCTATACATGTCGATGGACTACATACGTCGATGGTCTACTTGACGTGAGCGGAAGGAGCGGCCGAATTGTCAGATGAGCGGGGGGGGGGGGGGGGGGGGGGGGGGGGGGGACGGGATATTAGTGGATATGGAGAGGAGGGCTTTTTCCTAGCAGCAGGGAGGGGAGAGGCGGCACTGCTGCCGATAGTTGAAGGCTGATAGCTTACCGTCATTAGCATAGCGATAATCATCATGACCAGGTTTCGATTTCTGCGTACTCTATCACTACAAAAACAAAAATCAAACAAAAAACATAAAACGATGACTTAAGACAAAATATGAAACAGGCATACATGGCAGGCCTACATACCGTTTTCTATCGCTGAGGACTAAGTTACCTGAGATGGCCTCCGAGATCGACTGCACTATAGAAACAAACGTCTAAAGAACACTGACTGACCAATTACGTACCTGAGGACACGCCACACTACGAAGCTGAGTGATGCGGGCATGACCATTCCCGAATTCTGTGGATTTGTTTTTGTTTTGCTTTTTTTTTATCACTCTTCCTTCCTTGGCAGTGTAAGTTACATGGGATGCCAGGACGGAAATGTGATGGGCTGTTAAACCTTCTATCACCACAGTCCTGTCTCAAGCTCAGTCGTGCCTGACACCGTATTATTGACGGTAACCAATTCAACACTACACAGTCGCCACCCGCGTGTAGTGGATTTATTCGATCTGTCTCCGAAACGTGCACCTACCACTGTAAGCTGAGGATAATCTTGGGCTGGGAGTCATGATGACATACATGTCCACCCTTCACTATATCCTGTTCACTGGCCTATGACAGGCACTCACGGACAGATTCATGTCAGCCTCCAGCATGTTCTGTAAGATGGTCTTGGAAAGGGAGTTGGTCTTAGAAGAGGAGTCATGGCGAGATACATGTCCATACTACACTTTACGCTGAGAATGCTCAGACAGGGATCAATGTGAGGAACAAGTCAACCCTCCACTTAACGCAGATGATGGTCTTGGACAGCGAGTCATGGTTAAGTGCATGTCCACCCTCCGTTTTACGCTCAGAATGATTTTGGACAGGGAGTCATGGCAAGATACATGTCTACCCTCCACTTTACGCTCAGAATGATGCTGGACAGGTAGTCATGGCAAGATACATGTCTACCCTCCACTTTACGCTCAGAATGATGCTGGACAGGTAGTCATGGCAAGATACATGTCTACCCTCCACTTTACGCTCAGAATGATTTTGGACAGGTAGTCATAGCAAGATACAAGTCTACCTTACGCTTTACGCCGAGGATGGTCTTGGACAGGGAGTCATGACGAGATACATGTACACCTTTCCACTTTACGCAGTCTTGGACATGGAAATGAAAGCTTAAATAAGGCAGGGAACTGTAAGTTGTAAACAAGTAAAGCAACTCCTGCTCTCATGATGAAATAAATACACGCCCATATCACCAAACGAATGCTGCTTACGACTCCGAATCGCTTAGCAGCTATGACAGCACACAGCATCCGGAATAAACAAGGGTACAAACCCCGAAAAGGATGTTCCAAGCTTGCCTATGTACCCTGCACTAGACACATCTACCCAGCAACAACAACTGCAGAAATAAACAAATATAAACCCACATTTATTCCAGACTCGCACATCCTTTTCGATCTTGAATATCGTCACACAAGTACACGGACAAACAGTGATTACCTGTTTTTATTTATCACTTGGACAAAAAGTTATGGCGAGATACAAGTCCACCATCCACTATGCGCTTAAAATGGCTTTGGAGAGGGACTCATGCGAGATACATGTCAACCTTCCACTGTACGCCGAGGATGGTCGGGCAAGACGTTGCGACCAGATATCAGGAAGACGTGGGGGTCTACACACTTACGGCGACTGCGAGGTGACGTTCATATCTGCCAGCGTGACGTGCTGACTTGCAGCCGAGACATAGTGACATGATGACAGTATCTTGTTCTTGAACGCCGGAGGACAATGAAGCTCTGTCAAAGAACTTGAAAAGTCCCCTACAGCGAAGAACAGAGTGGCAGATTCTGGATAATATAGACATCCTGTATCAACAACTTCGCTTCAGCTGTGCTCCTGTCGAGCGCTTGTTGGGAAACAATAAGTTTAATGACTTGTTAAGGAAACGGCAATGGGAAAGCCCTTTTATCTTAAAAATGAATAAGAAGAAGAAGAAAAAAAAAAAAAAAAAAAAAAAAAAAGAAATAGGGGAAAGTAACTAGGACATGTACAGCCAAGATGAGTTTTATCATCCAACAGAAAGTAGAAATCCGAAGGCCCTTCTTATCAGCGGAAGTTACTATTTTAGGCGAGAATACAATGGGGAACTGGCACGCAAGGTGGATTATGGCTGAATCAAGGACGTCGCACAGGAGGAGGATGAGGGAATTAGCCAACCCCCCCCCCCTCCCCCCCCCCCCCCCCCCCCCCCCAATGTAATACGACCCCCCCTTGCTCCCTCCCCCACCCCTCCCCTCCCCCGGAGACAGACAGACAGACAGAGAGTGAGTGAGTGGAGCTAGCTATGACAGAAAAAGAACCCGGCGGGGGAAGCGGGGAGGGAATAGACATTTAGTCTGAACACCCAGCACATGTCAGCACTGTTACAGAGCTACCTCAATGGATGCAATTAACCTTCGCAATACGTCGCCTAAAATTTTGCCCGCCATACGTCATGGGTCTCCAGGACCCCATGCCTTTTGTATAGGAACACAGCCTTGTACAAGGTGGGTATCCAGGGACCCATGCCTTTTGTATAGGGACACAGCCTTGTACAAGGTGGGTATCCAGGGACCCATGCCTTTTGTATAGGGGACACAGCCTTGTACAAGGTGGGTATCCAGGGACCCATGCCTTTTGTATAGGGACACAGCCTTGTACAAGGTGGGTATCCAGGGACCCATGCCTTTGTATATAGGGACACAGCCTTGTACAAGGGTGGGTATCCAGGGACCCATGCCTTTTGTATAGGGAACACAGCCTTGTAGTGTGCGACGAGCATCTCCAGGGACCCATGCCTTTTGTACAGGAACACAGCCTTATAGTACGACGTGCGCCTCCATGGACCCATGCCTTTTGTATAGGAACACAGCCTTATAGTACGACGTGCGTCTCCAGGGACCCATGCCTTTTGTATGGAAACAGCATTGTAGTGCGACGTGGGTATCCAGGGACCCATGTCTTTAGTATAGGAACACAGCCTTAGAGTTCAACGTGGGTCTCCAGGGACCCATGCCTTTTGTATGGAAACAGCATTGTAGTGCGACGTGGGTCTCCAGGGACCCATGTCTTTTGTATAGGAGCACAGCCTTGTAGTGCGACGTGGGTCTCCAGGGACCCATGTCTTTTGTATAAGAACACAGCCTTATAGTACGACGCGCGTCTCCAGGGACCCATGCTTTTGTGTATAGGAACAGCACAGCCTTAGAGTTCAACGTGGGTCTCAGGGACCCATGTCTTTTGTATGGAAACAGCCTTGTACAACGAGGGTCTCCAGGGACCCATGTCTTTTGTATATGGAAACAGCCTTGTACAACGAGGGTCTCCAGGGACCCATGTCTTTTGTATGGAAACAGCCTTGTACAACGAGGGTCTCCAGGACCCATGTCTTTTGTATGGAAACACAGCCTGATAGTACAACATGCGTCTCCAGGGACCCATGCCTTTTGTATAGGAACACAGCCTTGTACAACGTGGGTCTCCAGGGACCAATGCCTTTTGTATAGGAACACAGCCTTGTAGTGTAACGAGGGTCTCCCGACCCATGCCTTTACGAAAGGACTGAAGGCTTGCCGTGTACCGAGAATCTCCACGGTAAAGACCCATACTTTAACTGAAGCCCATCTTGGGCCGAATTGGAGGAGATTAGTGAAAGCTCATTCTTCGTTTTCTTTATCCTGAATGTACTTTATCCAGCCTGAAGAAGACCTTCGAGGTCAAAACATGCCGTGTTTTGTCTTGTAATCTATTTGTCCATATTAACCGGCAGAGAGTTACTTAAAACTACTTTTTTTTTCCCCCTGAAGGACTAAATCCGTCGTTTTTGTAGCGTTTTTTTTTTCTTTCTTTTTTACTTCTTTGTAAACAAAAACAGACATTTTTCGGTACAGATGCGGGGCGATACCTTACCGGCAAAGTCATAAAATTTTGTGGAGGCACTGATTTAGTAATCAAGTGCAAATAATGACCATGGGTCGTTTCATACCAAGTATGTTCGGCAAACCATGCTTTTCAAGGAAGCAAAGGCGTTTCTGACTGAACAGAGTTTAACAAAAATGTGTGTCAAGGAGGACATAAGCTAGATGGGAAGCTGTGACGGGTTTCAGTGCTGTACCGACTATCAACAGAATGAATGCGGGAGACAATGACACGCCATTTGTGGTTAAGGACATAATACTGCACTGCATGTACATACCGGATGCAGCACTGACAAAATGTTCGAGAAATGCTGCCGCACTAACTTGAAACGACAATCAGACATAATAAGCAATACAGTGACTGACTTACAGAACGAACAGAAAGGGCCCACTAAACGTGCGCTCAGAACAAACGATCTGAAACATTCTGTTGATGTATTGTTATTACTAAAGATGCTTTGAAAATGATAATCGATTGATCGATCCCACATTACATATCCTGAATGCACCAGACCATGTGCTGCTTCAAAATGTGCTTGACAAGGGCGTTTTTTAAAGCCTTCTTAGTGTGACCTTGAAGCAGTCCCAAGATGTTGAACCGAGGACTGAAATGGTCCTGCTGCTGCTTTTTTTTTTTTTTTTTTTTTTTTTTTTTTTTTTTTTTTTTGGTCACTTTAAATTATCCTTCTTGTGCTTTAACTGACGGAATGTTGCCGAAAGATGAGTTGCAACAGATTTTCTGTCAGCGTTCATCTGAAATTTCAATTTGGCGGACTGTGAATTGAAAACAGTTTTGATTTAAAATAACAACAACTACAACAACAACAATAATAATATGACAATGATGATGATGATAAATAGATAAGTACATACATAAATACATAAACAAATAAATTTAAAATGATAAATAAATAAAAAGAACCGCCAAAAAATCAAAAACAGTGACAGAAAACAGGAAAATACCAATGCTGATCATCTCCGTGAGTTTTATGCCTACATACACGCGTGGTTTGATAGTATGTTCATCTCAGTCGTTTTCAGAGATCTTCAATGATCTCCGTGGCTTGAGTGGACGGGTTGACATGAACAGACAGATTCAGCGAACACAACGCTATCCATTATGCTGCATTCAATGGGGGTAAAGCGTTAGCCAATCAAAACGTACTGCTCGTCGTATTAGGACCAGGAGTCGCCGAACAATACTTCGTGCCAAAAAATGAGTCAAGCACAGTGTTTCATCAACTTTCCCGTATGCAAAACAGGTTTCGAACCTAGTTTGCATGCAAGCACAATTGACGACGGGATTTCTAGTCTGGCAAAAATACACTTCTTTCGTTTGGCATCGTACACGGTGCAACTGATAGACATGTGTCTCTGCCTCGTTTTAAAACTCAAAGAGCAGACACAAAACGGACATGCCAGCTTCACATCCTACACGCGATGACAATTTTGCTTCAGATCGTTGTGTGTGTGTGTGTGTGTGTGTGTGTTTCTTCGCCCCCCCCCCCCCCCCCCCCCCCCCCCCCTTTTTTTTTTTTCTTTCCCCCTGTCGCCGCTTAAGTACCCTATGGGACGTAATACTGGAGATCGTAAGAAACGAATACTAAAAACCAAAGCCGGTGGATCTCAGTGACAATAGATTTTGCGCATCGTCGAGCAGTCGGTGGCGCAGAACAAGGGCTGGAAAAGTGACATTTTGCCGAGGATATTTTATCGTTTGACACGCCGTAAAAGCAGTTAGGAAACACTCGCTGCTCTAGACTGTGTTTGGACTCACAGTAATGGATGTTTCACTTGCAAACAGTATCCTGTGACGCAGGCCTCGCTGTGCAGACACGAAAGCCAAATGCCACTGCAAAACATGGCCCGTTGTAAAGACACTGTTGTACCCCTCTAATTAAAACGGCCCGGAAGTGACCATTCTAAACATGCAACTTGTTATGCGGCCCAGCCAGTGAAGAAGACTGTATAACGGCAGGAAACCCTACTTAAAACGACGAGGGAAAGCAGTGCTTACAAAAAAAATATCAATAACAATAATATAATAATATTATGAGGGCAATTTACATAGCGTCCATCCTAACAACATAGGCTACAGGGCGCTTTACAAGTTTTAACAAATCAATATAAAAAATGTACGCAACACGCGCGCGCGCGCGCGCGCGTAGACACACACACACACACACACACACACACACACACACACACACACACATACACACACACACTTCTACATTCGTGAGTCATAAACATACGCATGCACTCACTAATTCACTCACTCGCACACACACACACACACACACACACACACACACACACACACACACACACATCTGAGGCAAAACAGTGTCGCAAATATATATATATATATATATATATATATATATATATATATATATCATACATACATACAGTATATAACACTTTGTACACAAGCAAAGAGTAAAAGTGACAGGTGACAAGTGACAGCGATTGAGTAATATTTCTGATGGCAATCTGCAACTGCCGTTTAAACAGACAAGTTTTAAGTGCAGTCTTGAACTACAAGTACATTAACAGACATGAACTATCCAATCAAACCATACAACTGACAAAAGTTCGTCCGATCACTGAGAAGGCAATGGCTGGACAAGGCCAGATTGAAATGACAACAGCCCGCTCGAACCACCCACGAACCACAGAGCTCATTCAGCTTACAGTTTAAACGATAATACAGGCGACAACCTCCAGGGTGGCAAACTGAACAAAGTGGAGAGATCATGCAGCATTAAATGGACAAGATTCTTTCCTGTAAAATAAATGAATACATAAATAAAGGAATGGATAAAATAAATTTTTTTAAAGTAAAATGAATAAATAAATACAAATTAAAAGAAATCATTTTCTTTTTTTTAGGTTGTTATTTCCTTGTTTTGACAAATGTAAGCAGCGACCTAAGTTTTTCTCCAAACCACAGGGAAAAGTAAGAGCGACTCGACACCCACGGTCACGGCCTAATGCACACCGCTGACGAGGTATTGTACCGACATCGACAGTGGCTTAAGAAAGACCGTCACATTGCCTGAAGACGAGCAAGCAAGAATATTTACCTCACAAGGTAGGACAGCAAAATGCCTCAGAATACTAAAGAGGATAAGTGACGTCATCATACAATACTAAATGTGATCGTGAAATGTATAATACTGAAGGTGTCAGCGGATCTGTGGTGACGTCATATTAAAAAAAAGAACAGTGATGTCATCATGATACTGAAGGAATCAAGTGGGACGGTAGCGAGTTCATCATAAGAGACTCAGCGTGTCAGTTGGATACAATGACGTCATCATATAACGGTGGTTTCAGTGGAGTAGCAATGATGTTCAATTATGCTTCATTTATTCTACACCTATCGATGATCACACCAAACCCTTAAAGAGCTGTCAATACACAGAGCAAAGACATAGATAAATAAGTATACAAATAAACAGATAAAGTTAGCTGCAAAGTGAGGCCACTGCAGGCGGAGATCTAAACAAATCTTAACGTGTTTTTGGAATAACTCCGCCAGACAACATGGACAAACGAATCACAAGACAAAATACACAACTTGTTTCGACCCAGGAGGTCTTCTTCAGGCAAGATATATAACATTCTGGTCAACAAAAATGAAGAACGATAAGTCACTTATCTTGTCAAATTCGGGGCAAGAGATTTTTCTCTCTTAGGTCTCCGGGGATCCATCTTGCGCCAAATTTTGACAAGATAGATGACTGCGTTCTTCATTTTCGTTTTCCTGAGTGTCATGTCTCTTGCCTGAAGAAGACCTACGAGGTCGAAACGCGCCACGTGTTTTTGTCTTGAGATTCGTTTGTCCATGTTGTTTGGCGGAGTTACTTCCAATACTTTTTAAGATCTAAATAATGAAAAGTCTATGCAGAGACCAAATCTCTGAAGAGAGTTTGACTTTCTGTTCCGAAAGGGGCAACAAATACAACAGAGCTACTTCAACAACTGACTTGGAACATATATCATCCATTTCACCGACTTCCTTAACTTTCGCCATACATCGCCTGAATTTTGCGCGCCATACGTCACGGGTCTCCAGAGACTCAGGTTGTGTGTGTGTGTGTGTGTGTGTGTGTGTGTGTGTGTGTTTTCTTCTTTTTTTTTTTTTTTTTTTTTTTTTTTTTTTTTGCAAAGGAATAAAACCTCGCCGTATACCGTAGGTCTCCACCGTTTTGTAAGGAATAATGCCTTGCAGTACGTCATGAATCTTTAGGCAGCCACGCTTTTTCTGACGGATCTAGGCTTTGCCGTACACAAGTGGATTTCTAGGAAGCTACACATTTCTGACGGAATAAAGTCTTGCAGTGGTTTTTCTTTTGTCCATTGTTTCTTGACAAAAAAAATCAATTTTGTGCGAGCATGCGTGCGTGCGTGCGTGCGTGTGTGTGTGTGTGTGCACAGATCCGTGGTCATGCCTTACTGACAAAGTCTGAAAATGTTGTGGAGATAGCTTAACAATCGACCTGACTGTCCAGCCCCCGATAGAGCCATATGCGGACGGATGGGAAATAAGCAACAAGAATTTTTGTTTATCAAGTTCAAATGACGACTGAGGGTCATTCACACCCACGACATACGGCGAAAACTCTTAACGACGCGGTTAAGACAAGACCATACCAAGGGTGCCAGCTTTTCTGCTTTGCTGTTTCATACGCAGCTACCATCAAAAAAAAAAAAAAAAAAAAAACACACACACACACACACACACACACACACACACACACACACACACGAAGCCACAAAAAAATGCATGAAAAAGGTCTTAGGTCAAAGTCGACTGCCTAGTAGAAAGCCAGCATCCGTTCTGTTCAGTGTTGACTGTGTCAATAACCACTCACCACATTAAAAGAAGAACAGCTGGCATGTCGTAAATTGCCAAAAAATACGTAAAGACTTTCTACGAACAGAGAGGTGAATGAGCCATGACGGCGGAAAAATAAAGTTGTGGGCAATTCACAAAGATAAAAGCTAAAAAGACCATCACTGAAAAGATGAAATTACGATTCATAATCATCCAGACGGTGGGACACGATTGAGTGTATCCCTGTCATGACATCACCAGAGATACTACGATAGCAGTGACGTCATCATACTTTTCTGAATGCGTCAATGGGATGGCAGTGACGTAATCATAATTATGATCCTGAGATCTCGGTGGAATATTTGTGATGTCATGAGAATGATTCTGAAAGTTCGGTGAAATAGCCGTGATGTCACCTTGATTTATTCCTCAGTATGAACTGACCTCTAGCAATTAAAGTTTCACGAAATGATAATGAGTAAAACACTATGCGAGCTATACGTGAATGAATGAACACTGAAACTCGTTACAGAATTAAACACTTAACTATGAGCGTATATATTCATCAACCATAAACTATGCGTAGCGTTCAACGACTTTCATGTGAACAACCAACCTTTGACAAAGTTATGAGCTGCCTTTAAGTGTCTTGCACTGGAATACAGCAAATTAGGAGTATAATACACTGGTATTACAATGCTGACGCTGGTCGTGGCCATGACTGAACAAATGTCCAGAAACCGGAAAACTGACCTTCACCTTGCAACCTGTATCCAGTAAAGACAGACCACAGCAATTAAGAAGTGGCGAAATTTACATGGGGAGCTGGCACATAATAATTCATCATTCAACAGCAGATTACATCCAGAAAAAAAAAAACAAAACAAACAAACAAAAAACAGAGAGACGTTCAAAACAAAGCATCAACAGAATCATCACAGTCAACATCTTAAAGTCTATTGTTCAGCGTAGTTCACATTAAAAACAATAAGTGATTCACACGCACTGGTTCTCGCCCTCTCTCCAACCTCTGACTGCTGGTCAATGCCTCGTTCATTTGTTCTTCCATGCGTCCACAAAACCTTGGGGCAGACAGTCAAAGAAGGATCGTTCCCTGGAGTTCTGCGACGGAGCACTGCTCACAGCGCTTGGTGATCCACGTCCGTTACCATCCCTTTTCACTGCCGTAGCACTGTCTGTTACAGACACAAGCGAAGCTCGCAGACATGAGAAAATATTTTTGTTGAAACCTTTCTCAGCCACTTTGATGACAGTGTTTGGTAACACTTTCGTGTCACCTGAACTTGCCTTCGAAGTGCAGGATTCGGACAGAGTTGTGGACACAGATTCAGAGGAGCTCCCAGCTATGCTGCTCAACACAGCAGACATGTCAGAAAATATGGATCTTTCACTTTTAGGCGCTTTGCTGCTTTTGCCGCACTTAGCATCCAAGCTCAAATCATCACACTTGCGCTTCAAACCTTTAGAGCCTGCACATCCTGCAGAGGGCTGATTTTCCACTTTTGATAGCGATGGCTTGCAGCTTATATCATCCACTTTCAATTTTTTGGCTGGCTCAGGAACGTCTTTTTCTTTCATCCTTTTAAGTGCATGGCCAATAATGACAGGTCCACTGGGGCCTAGGTTTGATGCTAGTGGGAGAGGTGATGACTGTGCTGGTCTCTTTTTCCGCAAAACTAAGCATGTCCCTCCCTCCTTCCCTCTTCCTTCGAAGATTTGAGAAACGTAATGAGCACCTTCGTCAATACTATCAAGCTCAGTTGAATGGTCAGTGACACTAGGCTGAATGTCCTGTAATGGTTGAAACCACTTCAAATGGTGCTTTGCGCTCATGTTTTCCATAATCTTTTCCATCAGATCCTTCATGCCCCTCACGGTTGGGATCCGAATCCAAAACGTCGAGTCGACGAGAGACGGGCCCATTACATGTGCTACTGACTTGATTTTCTGAAAGACATTTGGCAGACGACCGCAAAGTTCGAGGTATTCGCAGTGTTAATACTGGACTGTCCGTTTCCGAGGAAACTGCTTGGGATGATGGAACATGTGTGTCACCTGTGATCAATGTTGTATCCTGAGAATTACTAACAGCTCTATTTGGAGAATGGTCACTTATTGTTGGCACTAACAACCTTCCTGGTTTCACACGATGCTTCTTTTTTCCTTTTGATTTAGAACGAGCTCTCCTTTTACGTTCACTGGTTTTTGTTTTGCGAGTACCAGAAACACCTGTTATGTCTTCCACTACATTATTTGTTTTTGTATCACATACATCTTGAAATGTGTCGTGATGTTCTGTTTCTAACAATGCAGTTTCACACGTTACAACAGCAGTCCTTTGTTCAAGGTCTGCGTTCCCCTGATCAGTCACTGCTGCTGCCAGATTATTTGTCCCCTGGAGTTCTTGTACATCACTGGAATGTGTTGACAACAAGTCAATGGAGTCCTGCAGTTGAGATGTTATGAGGGAACTATCTTTCAGTTCTCCACTGTTGTCTTGCACGTTCAATGATGTATCATCCTTTTCCAAAGTTTCTGTCAGTGTCGGTACCGGACAGTTCTGCCTACTGACACTTTCTGTCGGTACATCTTCTCCACGACTTCTTAGTTTTTGAGAAATGTCATGTGAACGCAACACACAAAGATCACTCAAAGTCTTACTTGTTGAAGCACTGCAAACATTTTGTGTTTTTTAGACGATTCTGTGACATTCCTGTCTTCTGTTGCATTTCCAGCGAATACCGTGGTCTGATCACCTTCTGGAGTTGCATCTTTGTTCTCTAGCTCACTGTCTTTCATGTAAACTGGCAGTCTTTCTTTGGTAGATCAGTTTCTCCCGTTGCTGCTTTCAGACTGTCAGCAGCGCTGTCTGCTGAAACATCCATGCAAATGGTACTGCGTGTTTGTATCTTGTCCCTACACAAGACAAAGGTCTTGTCCTTCTCCACTGGTTCGTACAACTTTCTGGCTGGTACAAAATCGTCTGGAAACCCATTCCTTCCCGTGGGAGAAATGTTTCTAGTATGGGAAACATCACGCTCTGGCAAACCAGTTTCTTTATCTAAAGCTTTCTGACCAGCAAGCTTTGCATCTGAAGGTGTCAATTCACTAAATGTTACTACAGTTTTCTCTGGAGTGATATTTGATACTATTGAACTAGATAGCGCTACATCTAACTTGGTGGGCACATTATTTTCCTCACGTTCAACTGCTTTCTCTGTAGGAAGACTGACCTGATTTGCAGAGAAACAGGATAGTCCTGATGGCGGTGGAATGAATGAATCTACATCTTTGGCAGCAGAACCTTGGTTTTCCACAGTGGAAGGATTATCTGCTTCATTAAATCGCTGCTTGGATTCTGGTAATATCATGCTTGCAGGCAGATTATGTTGTCGTTTCCTTTTTCCAGATGACCTTCTGTTTCTCCTCTTTGACTTTCTTTTGGTCACTACAGGCTTCACGCATACACTGTTTCGTTTCTCCTGACTTCCTGATTTCTCATCCTCACAGCTCTGACTGTCTTCTTCCCTTTCTGTCTCCGGCAAGTCCGACGCATCACAGTTTACGTCAGTTGCAGCAGAAGATGAAAGCCCATCCTTTGATGAATAATGATCAGGGACCTTGACACTTTCAAGTGATTTTGCCTCTAAGCAGGAGGAGCTCACTGAAGAATAGTTCTGTAATTCTTGAGCAGCTGCGGGTGTATCAACTGTATCTCGTTCCCTGTAAAACGGGAGCTTCATGGCTGCTAGGGACCTGACCTCGAGAATGGATGGAACTGGTGAAGACTCCTCTGATGGGTTACACTAGCATGTTCGGCGGTGGGCAACATGACATTGCACTCAGCTGTAACACTGTTCATAAACAATGAACTGGAATCTCCATCATCTGGAGGCTCTTGTTTAACGACTGACATGTCCACACAAACCTGTGGGACATTCAAGGGATGATGCTCTCTGGCTTCAGGAGTACTGTCACTGGGGAAAACAATGGGTATAGAGAGAATCTGACCTTCACCCATCACTATGGGTTTCAGATCTGACTGGCCATCATCTTCTTCAAAGTAGTCATCATCGTTGTGAAAATCCTCAGAATACTCTTCGTTGTATTCTTCAGGTGGTGTCGCTTGTTGTTCAGCAGGAACTTCTGACTCTCCATGGACCTTGTTGTCCTCCGTGTGCTCCACTGTCTCCCTGCACAACACAGAACTGAGCACAGGAACAACTGCTGGAATGCTCTCTGTTGCTGTAAGACACGAATCCGTGTACTCCGACATTTCTGAGGAATTTGCTGATTGTTTATCTTCAGTCTGCCATAGCTTTGCTGCTTCTCCGAAGGACACAGCACTGATCTGAGGCAGCCTCACTGACTCCGGCATGATTATTATCTGTGTCTGTTCACATGGGCTGCCAGCCCCACAGTCTGTGTTACTGAACAGCTCGTGCACATTTTCATCTACTGATCTGCATATCAACTCTCCAAATGTCTGTCCATCTTTATGAGCTTCAAGATTTGAGCACAGTTTCTTTTCATCTGGAAACGTAATCACTGGCTGGCTGGTCAGTAAACGCAGCCATTTCAACAGCGCTGGATATCAAGCCATGAGGCTGAGCATCAATACTACAAGGGACTACTTTTTCATCAGCACTACACACAGACTGTGATGTTTCACTGGGATCGGATTTCGTTAACATAGCAGCCAACTCCCCTGATGCTATACATGTTATCAATGGTGCGCCCACTGCTATGCCACTTTCTGCATCGCATGGTTCCATCTTCACACAGCCAACTTCCATCCCAGAACCAGTGTCTTGGTTCTGGTCCACATTTGGAGCTGCAGACCCCTCCTCATCTTCAATATGGACTGCACCCCTTCCAAATGTCGAATTTGAAATGAAAGGGATGGTGTCAGGTCTTTCTGTGTTTTGTTCAGCAATGGGTGGCTGTCCCATTCCTTCAGTCTCACCTTGACACGGCCATGCATGAGAATAGTCTTCATCTGGAGGTTCTTCTTTGATGTAAGCACGTGGCCACGTGGGAGGTTGGTCTGCACACTGACATTGCTGAGACGTTGTGACTGAATTGTGCTCATGCTGTTGTTCACTCTGATTGTGACCGCTGCTGTCCTCTGTCCCTTCAGCTGATGAACGCAAAGGAAACATACTTGCCGCTGCAAGCAGTTCTCCGAGTAGGGGCTTTTTGTCCTGGCATTCTTCACCGACTTGTAACTCATCCATATGTTGCTGGTGGACAGTGTACGATAATGAAATTGACGGCTCCTGGCTGTCAGCACAGCTTTCAGGCAGCGGGACTAATATCTGCTGGCCTGGCTGTGGAACAGTTCCATCAGCTGCCCACACATTGCTTCCCTGAACAGCTTCCAATACGTTCTGAATCACAGGCTTCTTCTCTTCCTGTGCAAATGCTTCAGCAACCACGTAGGAACCAATCGGTTTAGGTGTGTGGACTTCTTCAGGCACGTAGCTCGGATCACAGTCGTTGCTTTGATCTAATGTTTCCGTTGAAAGCAGTGCAGTGTGTGATCCAGTTGCCGACGAGTCACTTTCCGCTACAGAAGCACGTGATGGGGACATAACACCGTCTTCAACTTCAAGTGACTCCTCTTCATGAGCGTAGTCAATCTCTATGCTCACATTTTTACTGGGCCTCAGTCTTGTCTTGCTCTTGCCACGTTTTCTGTGCTTCATCACAATACTTTGGCAACATCCTTTATCCACTCTGGTGTCTCCTCAGACCCTCCCGTTAAATACATGTGCACCTTTTCACCTATTTCCTGTAGGTATCGGCTTTTGCTTATTCTCGTGTTTCTAGGTACCAGCCGTGAGAAGTCTCCATCACTAATCAATGATTTTAATCCCTCAATGTCCAGGTCTTCACCACCAAGAGTGGGAGCCACAAATGTCTTTTTTTGTTCATACACTGACCAACTGTTCCGTCCGGTTCCTTGTGCTGAAGGCTGTCTGGATATTTCAAGTGTCTAGCACAGCTATCCTTTTCCAACAGAAGCTCGTCGATGGCTTTCCTAACATAACCCATGTCCTCTTCATCCAACTGTGGAACTGCTCTTGCACAGCGTTTGTTCTGTATGAGAGGAACAATGAAGGCTCTGTTATGAGCACCAAAAACATAGTACTTAACGCTGAACTTTGATCTTTTCAGCCATGGGTTCCTATCTTGTTGAGCCACATTCGCTTGGTCACACTGTTCTGTCATTTCACCAGCCTTCTGTTTTGTTCCCTGAGAAGACCTAACCAGTACCTTTGATAATGCAACAGATGAGTGTCCGGGTCTGTCAACATGGCATGCACCTTGTAACTGATCAGAATTTTGTGTGAAAGTTTCTGACATACGCTGAACCTTTACCCCATTCCGTTCTGTAATACGTATATTGTGAAACCATCGGGAGATGCTGAAGACAGTGGGACAAATCCAGCCGACGACAAATTGTTTGTGCCTTCAGTAGCACCACTAGAAAAAAGACTCCTCCTGACATTTCCTGTTCCTCCATCTCTTCAAAGCCAACCATGGTTTTGTTATGTCGGAAGTAATCTCTCTTTCTGTTTCTTACAGCCACCAGATCGGCACACTCACCCGAGTCTGATCGATCATGTTCCAAACTATGCCCACACTGTTTCAGATCTCCTCGTCTGCATGTCACATTCAAGAAGTTTTCCCTACACGATACAGAACATGGACCAATGGGTACAAGCGGAATGTGTCTACACAATGACTCTTTTTCAAGGGTCTCCATCACCACATAGCAGGCTGTAACAAATCCTGATTGACACCTTGTAACCAAGCTGGACATGAGGAAAATGTGGCACTGGTAGTCCTCTCACCCAGCTTTCCTTCAGCCAGCATCGAAACAGCTGGTTCTACACACTGGGCTTTCTTAGGTCTGTTCCTGCGCGCAATAATCTTCTTACTGGCAGCACAAAGCAAAGATACAGCAGAGGGGGCTCTGTTGCACAGTAAGCTGCCAGAAGATGACAAGACACATCCTGATGAAGAGGAAGTAGCACCTGCTGAATCCAAAGCCATGGGTGTTGGGCTAAGAAGTGGTGGATTCAGTAAACGCAGCAGATTCATTCCACCATCACTACTGCATGGTTGTGAACTGCTAGCACTGGGAACTGAAGTGGAGCTGCGTGGGTACACATACACAAGCTTCTTCGGTCCATGAGTCACGTGAGCACCACTCTGTGACGAGATGTTCTGAAGACCATTACCCTGAAGCACCTCAGACTGTTCTTGTGTAGTTTGGGGCGCGACGGGGACACTCGCAGGAGCTGGACGTTTGGCCAGTGCGCTGGGTGAAAATGGCGACAGACTGTAGTTGTGATCGGTCATCAACGGCTGAAGACCTGCCGCGTGGAGAATACTTGTCCCGGAAATCTGTCCAAACTGATCACCCTTCATGCAAACGTCTTCCCTGTCTTTGCTTATCCATTTGTAACATCTCCTGCAGATGTTGACCTTACTGGACGTGTTTTCATCTTGGTCATTGGCAAGTCTAACGGTACAAAGCACAGGTGTATGACATTTACACCACTTCGCTGCAGCGCGTTTCCTCCACTGCTTGCTCACTCTTTTCAGACAGTGTCTGCACATCACACTGACCATGCCGTCTGGGGTGTATGGATTTGGCGAGTCACAGCGACACCAAATAGGTAGCCTTCTTTTCCTCTGTTTGCTTCGTGGCTTCTTCTGACAGTTTTTACAGATTTTTTCTCCAGACACATTCACATCAACGCTATTCACAAGTTCTGATGAAGTAACGTTCGTCTCTGAATGGACATAAAACTCTGGTTTTTCACACCTACACCATTTTGGAGACTTTGCACGTTTTGCCTGGTTAGCAGAGGCGCTGTGACATTTAGAAACCCCTGCCTGACAAGAAGACATACCTTCTTGTGATGTACCTGACAAACATCCAGCACAACTTTGTCTGTAACACGTTTTCTCAGTTCATCTATATACGGTTCAACTGAATGGATGTCACTGGTGTTGCTGGGTTGGCATCAACAGCCTGAGTCTGACTTTGAGCAATGAGACTGGTTAGAGGCGCAGGAAATGGCTGTATCGATGATGAGTTCTCTGCTGACTGCTTCACACTCTCAGCAAAAGTATGTGAAAGAGAAGTCTGTTCATCTGCATAGCAAGATGGATGCATTGCATGGTGTACTTTTACTTCAGAAGTCAACAGCTTTACCAACAAATCACTTTTATTTTTCTTCCCATCACATTCCTTCTGTTCTATGCATTGTGGCAGTGGAGGTTGCAATGCTGAAGTCACACAGTCCTTGTTATCAGTCTTTCCATCTACCACAGAGTCCAAGGAAGGCCACTTGCACAAAACAGAGGAAGAACATCGTCCCATATCTGACTCAAAACCAGATAAATGCCTGCTCACTGAAGACTGTATACCCTGGCTACCCACAACAGAATCTAGTGAAAGTGTCCTATGAATCAAGGACTGAGGATTTTCAGACTCTGCGTCAGTAGTGCTCGCATGTGTGTGTCTGCGGCTGAGACAAATGACAGATCAGCACAACTGTTTTGCACACCTTTGACAGGAACAAACGCAACGCTCTGAGGTATATGCATGCTTCCTGCTGTGTGGTCAGGTCTGTTCGCAAATGGACATCTGCTGCCCCTTAACAAAGAAGCATTTCCGTTGTTGTTGATTTCATCCCCAATCCTTGATCTACTATCACACTGGTACGCTACAACGACTGCTTTGTCAAGGAAGTCTCTGACACTTGTTGTCACAAGCTGGTGACTGGAACCACAAAGTGTATTCTTCATGGCACTAGCCTCTGTTACCTGACTACCACTCTGTGGCTGCGTCTGTCTGGATGACAATGGCATCAAACTGGCACACTGCGTCTCTGAATGTGTTAAGTCATCAACACTCCACGGAAAACAAAGGATTTTCTTTCATCCCCTTTCCATTATTCTGCTTTGCAGCAGGACCCTGTGTTGACCCTGTGAATGAGAAATGTTCATCTGCAAGCCCCAGGCTGCAGTCAATGTCAAACGGCGACATGGGTTCTTCATCTGTGATGTCTTCACTATCAGCCATGCCTGTTTTTTCTTCTGTGTCAGTGCCAGGTTCCACAACACCTTGATTATGCTTCTGAACACATGCTGCACTGCTCACTGAGGTCAAGTGTCGTTCCTCTTGCACGTGAACAAACGAAGTATCTCTTCCATCTGGGCTCCTCTTGCTGAGTAGACAGGAACTGCAGATCCTGGAGCACCTTTCCATAATTAACACCTGGGAGGTCTGTAAACCTGGGTTTAGAATTTGGACACAACTGTTTTTTTAGTCTCCTCCTGGCACAAAGCCTGCTGTTCACCATTTTTTTCTCGAGCGTAACAACTATTTATGTCCAAAGATGAATGCACAGAATATGGGGACCGAGTCACCTTTCCTCTGATCGCACACTTGGTCGTTCAAAACTTTTCTGCTGATGATCTCTGGACAATCATTTCGAGTCTACACAGTCCGTTTTACTATCACCAGATTCCACCTGATGCAGAGTCACAGGATTGCTTGGCAAGTTCAACTTGCCAACAGGACTGGAAGCAATGTGTGAACGTTGCGAAGCTGGCTGCAGTTCACTTGGCAATGCTGGTGAAGAAACGACGTGTGTGTGTGTGTGGAAATGACAGTGGTTCAGACCTAGGGGCTGGTTCACTTAGTGTTGCACAGGACAGCTTGTGAGCATGTAGATCAGCATGTGATGCAGGCCCGTCCACAAAATCACTCACAAAAAACCTTTGACTTGGAAAACTTTTATCTTCAGCTTTAATCTTCCATTGCCGTGTTGATTCTCCAGTGACGAAGTTGCAGAAGTCATGTCCTTTCAATGCACACTCTTTGTGAACTGTAGGTGTGTCCTGTGCTCGCACAAATCCTTGGTGAGATTCAGATCCAGAGCATGAAGAGGTGCTAGCTGCAGCATGAGGAGACAGGTCCAGGTCTGCTGAAGTTTTCAGCTGAAGCACCAATCATTCTGCAGCACCTCAGACTGGCTGAAGAACAGGATGCCTCACCCGACCTGCAACACATTTTTCAGATCATATCAGCAGTGTGTGTGTGTGTGTGTGTGTGTGTGTGTGTGTGTGTGCTCAGATATGCAACTGTGTGGGGGGTGGGGGTGGGGGGGGGGGGGGGGTGTGTGTGTGTGTGTGAACATGTGCAGGGGCTCTAGTAGTTTTCAGTTTATCCAGCTACACAGTGCAGAAAATTTTCCATTGTGGCAGATTTTCACGCATCACTGGCCCGAAGCTTTAAGCCCTATTGTGTCCTACAAGAAGGACCTAACTGCATGATTTTGGTGGAAGGATTGCAGCATGTTTCTGCTTTTCTTTCGCTTAAAAGATGCAGATTTACACATGTCATGTAACAGGTACCTTGCTACTTCAGTTGAACCCTAAGCCCTAACTCATGAGCGCTATTTACATCATAAACATTTCTAATCTAATCTATCTGCATGTTTGCCGTCATCAACTAAAAATTCCAGACCTTGGCATATCACTGCATTGCCTGACACTTTACTCTCCTACTTCATTCCCCACCCCCTACCAATCACCCACCCTGCACACACACTCCCCACAATCCCTCTCTCTCAGAGTATGAAAATATCATCCATCATCAAAACGGATAGGTTGTTGATTTTCCAACAAGCTCATTTTTATCTGTAAAATTTGCAGAAAATTTTCTGTTTTCCAAATCACTGTGTGCATGTGCACATGCGTGTGCGTGTAATTCTATGTGTGCATGCATGCATACATGCAAGCAAGCACGTGTCGTTTGCTCCAAACGCAAAAGTAAAAGGGTGAAATAAAATTAACAGTTAATATCAACATTTAAACAGGGGGATAATCCAGTTCAACATAAACAAAAACAGATCATTCAGCCCACTGGCAGACAAATTACACTGATCACCATGCAACGCTCAACTGAACTGTATAAAACAATACTAGAAATGCAAAAAATCAACACACAAACCATTGCGATTCACTGTCTTCTGTCTCAATGATGAAGGAGACAGAAAAAAAAAACTGACAGGGAGAATGAAAGAACTTCAGTGCAAGCCATGGATAAAATGATGTCAAATAAACTGTACCGCTATATAGCCGTATTTGAAGGAAGCTACATAAAGTACAGCTTGAGTCAAACGGTAAGATTATTTGCCTGAAGAGCTGACGGTCATAGGTTAAGCAATGAGCGGGATCATGTTTCCATGGCTTGAAAACTCTCTGTTCACGCAGCGGTCAATCACTGAAGGGCTATCGATTCAGGCCAGGGAAGAATCAAGCACAAGAAGGAGAGGGACAGACTCCACCTAACACACTGAGAATCCCCAGGTGCTATTAATCTATTAGTTCACTGTCCATGCAGCAACTAAACTATGGACTTCAACCTCAACCTTTTACAACACTGTAGATCGTTGTTGTTTTTCCAGGATCGTGGTGTTGTTGTGTTTGTTGGTTGGCTGGTGATCCCAGATACGGTGAATGTATTGGTTCACTGTCCATACAGCAACTAAAGTATGGACTTTATGCTCAACCTTTTACTATACTGCAGATTGTGTTTTTTCTGGGATTGTGTTGTAGTTGTTGTTGGTTGTTGTTTGGTTGGTTGGTTGGTCGGTCAGTCGGTCACCTAGGTGGTTTGACTGTACGTTAGTTGTTTTCACTGGGCAGTTGCCTTGTATAGGAGCTGTACAAATCTCCAGATACTAAGATCTACTTAAAGACAGCCTTTCATTTTTTTTTCTTTCAACTCCCAAAACACTCAATCTGGTTCGCTAAGAGCAACCATACTGAGGCTTCCGCTATTACCTTTCAAACACATGCAGCCCACAAGGCGACATCAGTGTTGGTTTCTCGCTAGGCAATACAACAAAAGACGACACTACACTACTGCTGGAGGTGTTTTGTCGCACATGTCTGGATCCAATACGAGCAGGACTTTTGACTTTTTACGTTCCTTACTGGCAACACTCAATATCTGCACAGATGGTGAGCATGCCAAGATGAACGTCTCATTTCAGGAAAGATTTCAACTATTGTCCATCCAGCGACGGACCCCATGAACCTGTTGATGTAGAAGACTTTGTTAAATCATCACATACCAACCACTGTGGTGAAGATTAGCATTGCAGACTCCCGGCTGGGAGGTCGTGGGTTCGATTCCCATCAGTCATGTGGGGTTTTTCTGCCCCAACCAGCTCCTACCTTGGTTGAATTTACTTCAGGCTCAGTTGGGAAGACTAAGACCGTACAGACGAGTTTCATTCATCAAATGGACGCGTCTCTGACAGTGTTGCTGAAATTTCCTGACCAACACTTGAGGTGTCTGTATCTCTCAGGCCTGCATATATTATGAAAGTAAGCGTAGAGTACAGCCCTGTCATGCGGTCTCAGACCGGAAAGGAAATCCGTAGCATCATCTTCATCAGCCTCATTCTCATCAAACCAGCACTAAAAAACAAAAAAAAAACAAAAAATTAATCACATATTGAAGGAGAATCAAAAAGGAACTCACCACAACAGCATAACATCAAAGGCCACAGAAAATCAGTGAGGATGAGAATGATGGGGGGGCTCCATCCTGTTCTGAGACTATGCAACACTGTGCTCCACCCTTCTTTTTTAAACGTATTTTGAGGGAAACCAGAGGCAGCTTCGGAAATGGTCATGAAATCCGAACTACATCAGTTTGGATGCGTCTTTAAATTGGATATTTCTTTATTCATGCCTTTTACTGGTTTGTTTTCTAATACTTTTTGGCTCACCAACTTCTGTTTCAGCATGTGTGTGAGTGCATATGTGTGTGTGTGCATGCAGGCATGCACATGCATGTGTGTGTGTGTGTGTGTGTGTGTGTGTGTGTGTGTGTGTGTGTGTGTGTGTGTGTGTGTGTGTGTGTGTAAACTGTAAGCGTGCATGTGTATGCATGTGTGTGTTTGCATGTGTGCATGTGTATGCGTGTCACTGCATGTGTGTGAGTGTGTGGGGGGGGAGCCCGGGGGGAGGGGGGGTGGTGGTGCATGAAAACTAAGTTTTTATGTTGTTACAGATCAAACTCATATTATATATCTTTTACACTTGGCTTGCCGACAATGTAACTGAAAGAACCAACTTTGAACAAAAGTGTATAGAACAGAGGGAGCACTGGGGGGAGAAGGGGATGGTGGGGGGAGGAATGCAGGGTGGACGAGGGACGACAGTCCTCTGCCCACTCCCCTCCCCCCCTCACCCCGCCAAAAATGTCAGGAAGCCTTAAAAAACAAAAACCACCAAATACACACAACAAAAAGAATTACATGGAGGGCTGGAAAACCTGAATTCAAAATAAATCAGTTAAACATTGAAGTATCTACCATCAGGAAATGAAACAGGCTTTAGCCGTACTGAAATCAAGGCAGAATACAAATGACGAATGATTCTCATGCTGACTTAGAGAATCCCTTGCATCCTGACAGGGGTCTTCATAGCACTGCTGTTTTAAACTGGGCACTTTTAACATAACAAAACAGCCTGAGAGGTAACTCACTCATGCTAGCTCCACAACTAAGCAATTATTAGCACAGTATAGGGATGATTCAAAGGTGGTGCATGGTATCCTGATTATCAAAATCAGAACAGGCATCAATGGGTACCATCAAAGTGAATCAGATGCACCACGGCGTCTCCTTTAGAGAGCTGCCTTATAAAAGACCTGAAACTGACTTCTCCCCGTCAACTGTTGGTGCTGAAATCTGCACTGGGACTAACCTGGGTACGGCGGTTTATGGGAGCCAGAAGGAGTAGCATGGAAGTCATGCCACTGAAGAGGCACTACAGATCATCAAACAGCGCCCCACCCCTCTCCACTCCAAAATAAAAGAAAGAAATCTCTTCATGCACAATGCAGCCTTGAATGCTCAGGAATGCCCTGCTAAAAACCAACAGGTGGTATTTTCTGCTGCAGGGCTGACACTCACTGTGACAGCAACAGACAGCACTGCTGCTCTTTGTACGAAATACAGTGTAAGTCTGTACAAATAAAGCAGCTTTCCCCGCAGCTTGTCATACATCATCACTTTTATCAAACTTCAAAATACAGAGAAATTTTCAAGCACTTTAAACAATACACAGTTCAATCAAGTGTCCTTTAGATATTGTAGTGTTTTCTTTGCAAGCAGTACTTTACATGACCACTATCTCAATTTTTTTTTAATCACATACATACACACAACTCATTAAGATAGCTGTACCAAAGAAAAAAAAAAAAAAAAAAAAAAAAAAAAAAAGAACAGGGGAATTTGGTTAAAATCTTTCTTCAGCAAAATCTTAGATCAAATGAAAAATGTTGATATCTTTCAGAAAGTCAAAAAATCAGATCTGGTGGAGGTCTCTGAACATGGTTTTACATGCAGTCTGCTGTACTGTGCTCATGTCCAACATCATGCAAGTCACAACCATTATCAGAGGGATAAAGAGAGAAATTTTCTATTCTTTGTGTGTGTGTGTGTGTGTGTGTGTGTGTGTGTGTGTGTGTGTGTGTGTGTGTGTGTGTGTGTGTGTGTGTGCACGCGTGTGTGCGTGCATGTGCATGTGAGTATGCGTGTGTGTGTGTGTGTGTGTGTGTGTGTGTGTGTGTGTGTGTGTGTGTGTGTGTGTGTGTGTGTGTGTGTGTGTGTGTGTTCTCCTCCTTTCTTTCCCTTAATTTTCCAGCACATGTATGATACTGATAAATCACAGCAATGTCAAGCTAATCTTTATGATGATCAGACAAACTAGACAGGTGTCCCAGTGTAAAAGGGCTTTTGTTGCTCTAGTACTCTTACAGTCCTGGTTCTTTTTTCAACTGATCTGTAATGCACTTCCTTATTCCTATCTGGGATTTTTGTTTCATGTTTTAGTGCTCATGTGTTCTGAGCTGGTGTCCAGAAAACAGAGCTGCTGAGCCAAACAATACATCATCATGCAAAACCATTTTCAGAACAAAACACAGAGTCTGTTCACTGGCTGAAGTGCATGACCAAAACAAAACATTGTATATGATTGGCTAAGGACGCAATTTCAAGTTTACAATTACTTTTATGAGAGAGAGAGAGAGAGAGAGAGAGAGAGAGAGAGAGAGAGAAGAAGAGAGAGAGAGAGAGAGAGAGAGAGAGAGAGAGGAGAGAGAGAGAGAGATGAAGAAGTAACAGAGTGTGTTCCCCTCTGTGTGTGTGTGTGTGTGTGTGTGTGTGTGTGTGTGTGTGTGTGTGTGTGTGTGTGTGCACGTGCGTGCGTGCGTGCGTGCGTGCGTGCGTGTGTGTGTTTGCGCACACACATATGAATGCATTCACTTAAGTTTGAGTGTTTATGTCTGATGTATTTATGTGTTCTATGTATGTGGGAGCATACACTACATGTGACCATGTATAAATCAAGCATGTACACATGTGTCATCTTCTTTGCTAACAGTCAAATTTTTCTGTTGATTTTTTTTTCCCATTTGTTTGATATCACAAATATTAAAACTGTCTTTCTTTTCAGGAACTGTATTCAAGCATAAAGTTTCGTGTAATGAATGTGCATCTGTGCATGCATGTGTGTGTGTGTGTGTGTGTGTGTGTGTGTGTGTGTGTGTGTGTGTGTGTGTGTGTGTGTGTGTGTGTGTGTGTGTGTGTGTGTGTGTGTGTGTGTGTGTGTGTGTGTGTGTGTGTGTGTGGTGCGTGCGCGCGCGCAGCAGTGTGTAAATCATGTATATGTCTATATGTGAGTGCTGAAATGAAAAAGCTGCCTTCAAGTGCTGTACTCAAAACATTTCTGTGTAATATCTCTTTTGTTTGAATGCCCAGCGTTGACCTTGCTTTATCAGGAGAAAGGTATTGTGATTAATAATTTTGATAATGTCAGCACTGTCCTATATGGTCCATATGTTGTTGAGACTGCCATAGCTTTTGTTGGAGTTCACATTAGTTCTAAATCCATTTCCCAAAGAAGTCTTTTGATGAAACTATAAAACCCAGGTTCTGCGTGTGAAAACATGCATACCATATTAATAATATAAAAATAATAAAAATATTAATTAATAACGGGGTAAACTGTATACAGTGCCAGCATGAAGCTCTTCAGTTAGCTCTTCCTGTACAAACTGCTCATGATGTAAACAAAAGTGTGGATTGCGAAGCAAACTGACTTGGTCTCTAACCCGGGGCAGCAGGCACTATATGAATACTCTAAAAATACAATAATCATGATCATAACAAATTAATAATAATGGCCCTGAGGACAGCCCAACCACATAAGACATAAGAGAGATATCTCATGTTCAACTCATTTGTACCTTTTAAAGAGTGAAGAAGCTCTGTGGTGCATTGCATGTCATGAACCATTCACAATGAAACACATTCTTTTAGATTGTTGGGACTTGCATGATGTGAGACTTAAACATTTTACAGCAGACCCCATGAAAACCTTGTTCAGAGATGTCCCACTTGATGTGATCTTTTGAATTTCTGAAAAAGATTAACATTTTTCATCTGATCTGACATTTTACATTTGAAAGATTTTCAACAAAATTTCCTATGTGTTCTTTGAAAATTTATTTCAAAGGGTTGTGTGAATGAATGACTTGTGAGTTGACTTGGATGTGGCTGACAGCCATGATATGGCCCTTTGCAGTCGGCCAGGCTATAGTTATGTGCAACATGATCTTGACTGACGCTGGGTACCAAACTCTCCAGAGGTGGATATCTGTGGAATCAAGACGGACCGAAGTATCCATAACAGGGATGGACACTGATCATCCCAGAGCAACCCAGGCTTGGGAGGGTGTGCTGGATTTCTCCTGCAGACTACTGGTTCCCATGGTAACCCAGGCTTGGGAGGGTGCGCTGGATTTCTCCTACAGAATACTAGTTCCCATGGTAAACCCAGGCTAGGGAGGGTGCACTGGATTTCTCCTACAGAATACTGGTTCCCATGGTAAACCCAGGCTAGGGAGGGTGCGCTGGATTTCTCCTACACAGAATACTAGTTCGCATGGTAAACCCAGGCTTGGGAGGGTGCGCTGGATTTCTCCTACAGAATACTGGTTCCCATGGTAAACCCAGGCTTGGGAGGGTGCGCTGGATTTCTCCTAAAGACTACTGGTTTGCATGGTAAACCCAGGCTAGGGAGGGTGCGGCGGATTTCTCCTAAAGAATACTGGTTCCCATGGTAAACCCAGGCTAGGGAGGGTGCGCTGGATTTCTCCTACAGAATACTGGTTCCCAGTGGTAAACCTGGCAACAAGCGAGTTGCTACAGTGTGAGATGCCCCCGTTGCAAGGCTTGCACACTGAGAGGGGCATGCACCTGATGCCTTGGCCCAGAGAAGCAGCAAAGCTGACACAAGCTTGCTGTTGATGATGGGCATGTTGTTCCTATAGGACAGATGAGGCTCAGGCCATGGCCTCCTGTCCGAGAGTGAAAAAACATGCCCAGCCCATTGTGGGGAGGGGGAGTGATGAAAGGGTGGCCATATGGGGTAGTACAATCAGTGACAGTTGGGGGATTGGGAAGGAGAAGGAGTTTGGAGGGACACTCTATCCTATGGTGATGCCCCCTGAGGGCGTGGGATAGTGAATACTGACTACGAGAGGAGAGGGGGGAAGGGGGACACATAAGGCAAACACAAAATGTCTCACACACACACACACACACACACACACACCCATGCACACACAAACTCACTCACTCACACTCTCACACACACACACATCTCTCTCTCTCTCTCTCTCTCTCTCTCTCTCTCTCTCTCTCTCTCTCACACACACACACACACACACACACACACACACACACACACACCAATGTCTTGGACCCCAGTAAATGGGAACGACTCTCAAAACAGTATTTGACAAACAATCAGAAAACAAGAACCCAAACAAAGGCACATTTATCACAGTTGTTTCTTTACCTCATTCTCAGCAATGTAATAATAATCATTCATCCAGAAAGTATGTTAAAATGTATCGAGCAAATTCATGCATGCATCGGGGGCACAGATTTTAAGAACTAGTCATGGCCAAGCTTATCACCGAAATATTTGGGGAGAAAAAAAAATTTTAAATATCATTCGGTTAAAAAAGAAAAATAAAACAAAAAATCAGCAAACACACGTTTTTATTCCCATTATCTTGACCAGTGTGCTAGTTTTCCAAGGAGGAACCATACTGACTCAACTTAAGCCAGGGGTCCTGTCATCAACTCAGGAAAACTGGCCACACAAAATCTTACTCACTCAAAAAAAAAAAAAAAAAAAAAATAAAAAGAAGAAAGAAAACCTTACTTGCTCTCACATCTCTCTGTCCATCTTCCAATCTCTTCCTCTTTCCACTCGCCAAGTCCCACCCAACTCTCCACCCTTCTCCTCTCCACTCTTACCCTCAACACCCATTTGCAAACTAGCTCTTTCACAGTTTCCTGCCCTCTGTAACTCTCTCTCTTCCACAATCACCGTTTTGTACTTTCTCATTCTTCCCCAGCTCTGTGTCCAGTACATGAAACTGAAAGCAAACTCACACATGTCCATTCAAAAACCATGTACGCCTGCAAACTGATGCTGGCATAACTGGTTAACATGAATCCCTGCTTTAAGATGGAAATGATAATACAGAGGCAATAAAAAAGTCTGTTCTGCTGTCTCCCATAAAAACTTTAGGGGCTGCAGAGATAGGCACAAAGCATATGAATTTCAAATGCATACATCATAAACTGGACAGGTATAACAGGCATGCCAACTTCCTGAAGATTCAGAGAAAAAAAAAGGGTGGGGGGATCATAACTGCAAGAGGAGGGGGGGGGGGGGGGGGACGGAGGGACTGAGTAGAAGGTGCAATGGAAAGTAAATTTTTTTTTTTAAAGAAAGAAAAAGGCAGTACTCTAGAGCATCTGTTCCTCATTGCAAAATAACAGATTTGATGCTTTGAAAGACTAGACCTTTTCGAACACTTTTCATTCAGAATTCATATTTCCAGGGGGGGGGGGGGGGGGGGGGGGGGGGGGGGGGGGGGGGGGGGGGGGGGGGGGGGGGGGGGGGGGGGGGGGGGAAGATATCAGGGAGCTGGGATGACACTCCAAAGATTTCCATCAGCTAGCCTGAGGAAATTAATGGGAAAAAAAAAGAGAAAGTATGCTGGAAAAACAAAGAGAAAGTCATCTGAAGACAGGATAACTGACATGCCTGACACATACACGTCTTCTCTGTGCACACACGTATGTAAATACACACTGACACAGGTTACCAACCTTTAAAAACTGGCATACTTATCCATATAGGTAAACATATTCCCAATACAATTTTCTGTTATTATAATTCCTGAGTTGTGAAAACACTGACATGGTTATGGTAGGTAAACTGAATAATATAAAAGAAAACTTAATGAACCGAGAACAAATTTTCTTTTTTTTTCCTTAAAGCTCAAAAAGCTAATATTATCAGTTTTAAAAAATCATACATGGTGGGGAAAGTGCTACAATCTGTAACAACTGGAATAATGCAGTCATCAGACATATATAAAAACTAACCCATGCAGCTGGTCAGTTTTAATTTCCCAGGTTATATAGATCCAAAGTAAAGACAGCTTACAATTTCTCAATACAGAATTTTTCTCATTTTAGATTAGATATAAGATTTTAATTCTCCACTTTTCAAGAACAATGCATTTAAGAATGATAAAGGAATAGTCAAGAGAGTTAACATGTCACGTATTTTACAATATGCAACAAAGAAAAACAGTGGCACATTTTTCATCTTACAAAGCATGCTGTGAAATAACGCGTAAGAACCAATCAACCTTCAACAGATAACACTACCAACCTTATCAGTGATCATGATCGCAACGTCATCAGAAGCTGAATACTAACGAACAAAATTAAGATACCTGGATACATCAGTGTATGATACAATGTTAATGTACTTGGTAAGTATATGTCTAAATCAGTCAGTCAGTCATTCCCCTGACCGCTGGGGTCGTTGGGGGGATGTGATGTGGCAGCCGCCGTTTCCCTCCAGGCTCTTCTGTTGGTGGATGTCTTGAGGAGATCTGGCATGGTCATTTTGGTCCAGTCCTTTATATTGTCGGACCAGCTCTTTCTCTGCTGTCCTCGTCTGTGCCCTCCTTCAACGGTACCTTAAGGATGGTTTTGGAGAGGGTGTTGTGACGAATGATATGGCCAAACCATGCCATCTTCTGTCGTTTGACAGTTGCCAGAAGTGGTTCATGGGGCCCAACTAGGTTAGTGACCAGGTTCCGCCGCACATAATCATTGGACTTGTGTTCTTTGTAGGAGATGCGGAGTAGTTTTCCTCAGGCACCTGGTCTCAAACGCCTGGATTCTTCTTTCTGTTTCGGCCAGTGTCTATGTCTCGCAACCATATAAGAGGATCGAGACCACTAGTGACTTGTGTAGAGCCTGAATTTTGTGTGGAATTTGATGTTGCTCTTCCACACTTTGTTCAGTCTGGCCATTGCTGCTGATGCGGAGTTGATCCTGAATCGGATTTTCTGCTGTGCAGGTGCCATCTTTGGACAGGGTTGCTCCCAAGTACCTGAAGCTGGTCACTTCTTCCAGGGGTTCACCATTCATGGTTATGTTGGCACTGCTTTTAGTCGTGCTGTTGACCATGACCTTTGACTTTTCTGTGCTGACCTCCATGCCGTAGGCACTTGCTCTTGTGACAAGTCTGTTTGCGAGATCCTGGAGCTCGGTGTTGCTGCCCCCCCCATGAGGTCAAAATCGTCTGCGAAACGAAGGTTGCAGACCAGCCTGCCGCCACTGCCTGCCGCCAATGTCTAAATACTGATTGTAATATTGTATTAACTGATCATTCTTTTTACTCCCTCTCTAAATCCTTTTAATTTCAGTACTTTGCATGGTGTCTTGTCAATAACATGGATTCTGTTCTGTCATAGCATATAGTGAGTATTTATGATTCATTTGATATTAGAGTTTAATGTTACTGACAAAAGTAACAAACCTTTCAACACCTTTTTCACACTAACATCTGACACTGACACAAAGAAGCACAGTGTCATTCTATACACTACTTAACATATTTCCATACCTTTAAGAGATGCTAACAGCATCCACATATGCCTATGCGCATACACACAGATGCATACACAGACACAAAAATCACTCTTTTGAGCATCATATATGCAGAAACTCACACATAACCGTGCATGCACACACACACACACACACACACACACACACACACACACACACACACACACACACACACAAACATGCACACACACACATGAAAGTTCCCTTGTACAAAGTCCCAAGCATCATAATCACCATCCCCACCACCACCATCCCCAACACATATACTCAGACACACGTGTGCACTGATCCCCTCTCTCAGTTACACTAACCCAGCTCAGACATCCGGACAAAGAGAGACCACCAACAACGCTTTTCATTTGATCTTATTTCCTTTGCTCAAGTACTGATTACTAACAGAAAAGAAAACAAAAGACTTAATACCAAAAAAGGGTATCTAATTAAAGAAACAAACACAAAAAAAAACAAGAGAGTGATGATGAATACAGCAGGATTTCACCACATATGAGGCACAAATTTATTGCACACACACACACACACACACACACACACACACACACACACACACACAACACACAGAACGCGAGAGAGAGAGAGAGAGAGAACGTTTATATATATTAATGCAATGAGCAAACATCATCTACTTACTCTTCTTCACCATGAAAAAAACTCTCACATAAATCCTTTATTATGATAACACTATGGTCCATTCGATTTCAAAATTTTACAAATGACTGATCTAAAGTCTTCCTCTTTCAGTGTTTGTTTTAAAAAATGACTGGTTCTGTCGCTTGACCTGATGACTAATATGAGTTCAGCATCTCCACATTCTTCTCTGTTTCAGGCTCACGAGACAGGAATGTCTCCAAGCTTCCACAGTTTTCTAATTCCATCAGCTGCTGGGCTCAGTGACTAGCAATGCAGGCAGTGCAAGCTGGACAATCATTGGTTCTAACCCCATTAGAAGCACGTAATTTGTGGGTCTTTCAGGCCATGGCTTGATCCTTCAGGGATCCAGACAACTATGGGGTCCAAAGGAATGCGTGGAACCACAGAGTAGAGATTCATCCATTTCATGGATGCATCTGCATTGCTCCCACCAAGGAATAGTAAAAATTGTAGAAATTTTTTACGCGGAGGTGGGGGCGGGAGGGTACACTCTCCCTCTCTTGGAAGAAAACTTTGAAACTTGCTTTCCAAATGGTGCAGTCTGATGAAGTCTAAGCACTGAGTGGTGTAACCCCTAATTTTAATTCTCACATTACCATGGCAATGTGACCAATTTTCAGTCCCACTATTACCATGGCAAATGTGACCAACTTGTAGTCCCATCATTACCATGGCAACGTGACCAATTTTCCGTCCCACCATTACCATGGCAGTGTGACCAATTTTTAGTCCCACGACAATGTGACTAATTTTCAGTCCAACCATTACCATGGCAATATGACCAATTTTCAGCCCCACCATTACCATGGCAATGTGACCAATTTTCAGCCCCACCATTACCATGGCAATGTGACCAATTTTCAGTCCCACCATTATCATGGCAATATGACCAACTTTCGGTCCCACCATTACCATGGCAATGCGTCAGTCAGCTGTTAAATCTACTCCCTTTCATTTTTGCATTCTTGCTGAAGCATGACTACACAGCATGATGATTTATTTCCCTTCAACCAAGAGGAAGAAAATGGTGTCTGACCTATCTCATTAAGTAGTTTACATAAGGATGTCTGCTAGCTTACCAAAACATGACCAGTGCCCAGTACATTCCACTGCCACTGTCACCTATCAATAGCAGTTCTTTCTTCTTCCCCTTCCCTCGTCCATCAAATTGATTCTGCGACCAACGTGTGTGTGTGTGTGTGTGTGTGTTTGTGTGTGTGTGTGTGTGTGTGTGTGTGTGTGTGTGTGTGTGTGTGTGTGTGTGTGTGTGTGCGTGCGTGCGTGCGTGCGTGCGTGTGTGCGTGCGTGTGTGCGTGCGTGTGTGTGTGTGTGTGTGTGTGTGCAAGCGTGCGTGCGTGTGTGTGTGTACGTGTGTGTGTGTGTGTGTGTGTGTGTGTGTGTGTGTGTGCATGTGTGCGGTGCATGTGTGTACGTGGGTGTGTGTCAATATGCACTCTTGTTTATAGGTGCTTGGTACTTATTGTAATATTCATCTTCTTATTTGTTTCATTTATTTTCTTTAACATTTTAAGTATTGTGAGCGCTTAGGGCTTATGATTCAAGATTAAGCGTCATAAATAATAATTATTATCATTTTAAAAATCTGATGAAAACTGCAGGTTTCTTAATTCTATACCTCTCGTGTTTGGTGGATGCTGGGGTATATCACAAGAGATAGCAAAGACTAAACCCCTGTCATAGTCTTTAATCAGATCAGGATGATCTGGATAACACTATCTTGGTAATGTTTATTCTCATTTGGTCACCATAAAAAAAAAAGAAGAAGAAAAAAACTCAGCTTCTCTGGTCCCTTGTACCTCAGTTTTGATTTCCTCTCTGTCTCACTCTGTCTAGACCTATGATGAGGTTGTACTGGAGTCTTCAACACCAGACAATTCATGGAGACTGTCCCCGGCTGAACATGATGGTGTCTTCCACATGAAAACAAACGCTCACTTATGCTGGCTCAAAGACTAATCAATTTTTGTCATCGGCAGGGGCTTAGCAGATGATATCTTGCATGCACTGAGTAAGAACAGGGCCACTGGACACCACATTATCTCAGCAGTATACCCACATCATCAGTCCTTTCCCCTTTGGTGGCTTGTCACCTGGTGACACAACTCAGCAGTATAACCACATTCTCCCCATTGGTGGCTTGTCACCTGATGACACCACAACTCAGCAGCAGTATAACCACATTCTCCCCTTTGGTAGCTTGTCACCTGATCACACCACAACTCAGCAGTGTAACTATAACCACATTCTCCCCTTTGGTGGCTTGTCACCTGTCACACACTCACACCACAACTTGTCACCTGATCAGCAGTATAACCACATTCTCCCCTTTGGTGGCTTGTCACCTGACAACACACAACTCAGCAGTATTACCACACATTCTCCCCTTTGGTGGCTTGTCACCCGATGACATCACAACTCAACAGTATAAACACATTCTCCCCTTTGGTGGCTTGTCACCCGATGACATCACAACTCAGCAGTATAACCACATTCTCCACTTTGGTGGCTTGTCACCTGATGACATCACAACTCAGCAGTATAACCACATTCTCCCCTTTGGTGGCTTGTCACCTGATCACACCACAACTCAAGCAGTATAACCACATTCTGTCCTCTGGTGGCTTGTCACCTGATCACACCACAACTCAGCAGTATAACCACATTCTGTCCTCTGGTGGCTTGTCCCCAATTACACAACTCGGCAGTGTAAGCACATTCTCCCCTAAGTGGCTTGTCACCTGATGACACCACAACTCATCAGTATAACTATAAGCACATTCTCGCCTCTGGTGGCTTGTCACCTGATCACACCACAACTCAGCAGTGTAACTATAAGCACATTCTCTCCCCTTTGGTGGCTTGTCACCTGGTGACACAACTCAGCATTATAACCACATTCTCTCCTCTGGTGGCTCTCGTCACCTGATGACACCACAACTCAGCAGTATAACCACATTCTCCCCTTTTGTGGCTTGTCACCCGATGACATCTTAACTCAGCAGTATATAATCACATTCTCTCCTCTGGCGGCATGTCACCTGATGACACCACAACTCAGCAGTATAACCACATCCTCTCCCCTTTGGTGGCTGTCACCTGATGACACCACAACTCAGCAGTATAACCACATTCTCTCCATCGGTGGCTTGTCACCTGATGACACCACAACTCAACAGTAAAACCACATTCTCTTCTCTGGTGGCTTGTCACCTGATCATACCCACAACTCAACAGTATAACCACATTCTCTCCCCTTTGGTGGCTTGTCACCCGATGACACCACAACTCAGCAGTACAACCACATTCTCCCCTTTGGTGGATTGTCACCTGATGACCTGACATTGATGGTCCCCATGGACACACGATACTAAGGCAACAACAGGGCCAGCCTGCGTGTGGCTGTGGATGGGAGAGCAGAAAGAAACAGCATGGGGCCAATGCCACCCACCCTAAGGGCACACAATATGAAACATCAAAGGGTTAAAAAAAACTTTTTTATTTCCTCCTTAGTGTGCTTCCAGGCACATGGTGTGGTGTAAATGACAGGAAGCAATGAACGACAGCTGTTAAATGTCAGGAACAGTCCATCCACATCTATCTCTTAACAGCTGGAAGGGTAGAACTTAGAAGCAAGAAAAAAAAAAAAAACCTTACCTTCTGGCATAGTTTAAATGACCTACAGACCACATTTGCCTTTGCATTCCCGCCGTGATGGAGCAAAACTCTGATCATTTCAATCTGCACGAATTTTTTCTTCTTCTTTTTTTTTTATCTGGACTACATTTAGGTCAGCACACTCTTGTAAAAGCAGCTTTAAAACCTGCTGATACGGATAGTAATAATGTGTGCACCTCTGTGACAAGTTGCAAATTAATCCATACTTATTACAGAGACATACAATCATAGCCAACAAACGTGTCACTGTATGACCCTACTCATTTTGACTTAAAACTGCTTAGGGGTGGTGGAGGTTTACGGAAAACCTAAAATGTTATATGCTTATTTCTAAACCCAGTGATCTCCAAACTAGCCAAAAAGTAATCCAACAGCAGCTACACTCACAAAAATAAATCAGCATGATGTCCTCTCTCCACACAAACAAGATCAGACATTTAGATTAAAAAAGCATTTTTCTTCTCTGCCCAGTGTGCAATGCAAGTACACATCACTGACATATATGTAGTTCTGTGTGATGCAAATACATGTCACTGACATAGGTGCAGTTTTGTGCAAAGCAAATACATGTCACTGACGTAACTGTAGTTTTGTGCGATGCAAATACACGTCACTGACATATGTGTGATTTTATGTGGGAGAATAGGCAGAAACAGGGAAGGTGGTGAGGGAGAAGAACAGGTGATTAAACTCCAGTATGTAACAGGGTTTTTCCCTACCAGTGTTTCAGATCACACAGAAATGGGGATATACTGCCCTTTGAAGCTAAAAATTACACAGAAATCATGAAAAGCATAACAATCTCTGTATTACGAGCTATAAACATGACTTTGCAGGTCCATATCTCTCCTCACTGCATTCCCATCCCCCTCCAATCAAGAGAGAGAAAGAGAGAGAGAGAGACGACCTATGTCAGCACTTACCGATATGAAATGAACATTTTGACTTTGGCTACTTTCATGCATCCCCTATCTTCACCTCCTCTCCCCTTTCCTCTCCCCATAACTCCAAAGCCAAACTAACTAATCACAGAAAACATATAAAAACCACATACAAAAAAAAAAAAAAAAAAAAAAAAAAAAAAAAAAATGCTAAAACAGACAAATACTACTATCAGCCAGACTTTCTTTCTTTTCCTAATGCAGAAAACTATCTAGGTGAAGATTTTACAAAGGGTGGTTTGCTGAGATATCACATATTCATAATCAAAAGTAACATTCTCATAAAAAAATGAACAGGAAAACAAATATGTTGTGACACAAATAAAAATACAATAAATAAATACAAAAAAACACTAAGCAGCTAGGAGCTTAACGCAGATACAAACAAAATAATTAACGAAACTGATGATAAAACAAATAAATGAACAAATAAGTCCTTACCAGCGCCAGGTATCACTGCACATTCTGCGATCTCCACCCAGTTATAGGGCAACAGCAGAACTCATAATCAAAAGTACCCAGTTTCTCACAATAAATGAACCAAACAAATATGTTGTGACCCAATAAAAATACAATAAATAAATACAAAAACAACTAAGCAGCTAGAGCTTAACGCAGATACAGCAAAATAATTAACAAAGCTGATTCAAATAATTGAACAAATAAGTCCTTACCAGCCCCAGGTATCACCCCCCATTCCCCGATCATGGGCAAACAGCAGAACTCCACCCAGTTCAGTGGCAACCCCTAAACACTGAAACACAAGCCATCAAATCATAATTTGTCTCCGTTTCAGTTCTTCATCAAACTGTTTCCTTTTCACTTGCACTGCAGCACAAAAGTGGGAGGAGGGGAAGGAGGAGGAGAGGAGGAGGGGCAGGATTCATGACTGGAAAGACCGAGGGATACAGAGTGAAAGCAGGGGTATGTGAGTGTCTTGGAACATGCTGCGAAAGCAGTTTTACAGTCACCTCCTCTACATCCACCATAACCACCACCACTTTTATTTGTATCCTTACAAATCTAAAAACCATGTAAGAACATAACCTTCGTTTTTCAAGTGTGGTAAATTTAGTGGAGCCAGAAAAGGCATGTCTTTTTTGCTTCATCTGTAGCAGAGGGCAAATGTCCCCCACCCCCACCCCTTCCCCCATCCCCTCCCACCCTTCCATCCTCACTGCTTCTGCAACCACTTTTTCACTTTTTAAATAAGTTGAACTGATTTCATCTGTGCAGATCTGCAACAGCTGGAAAACATTTTCTCATACACAAACCTTAATAAAATCAAACTTGAATGAATTCCCCCCCCCCCACATACACACACAAATATAAATTTACATCAACACACAAGGTCACGGTTAGATGTATGCACATGACATACTCATTCTACCCCCCTTCACCAACCCCCCACCCCCACCACCCAAAAACACACATATATAACCTCTTTCAATGACTCATATCCCCCCCCCCCCCCCCCCCCCCCTGTCTGCCTCATTCCCTGTCCTCCCTTTTACCACTCATTCTCACCACACACACACACACACACACACACACACACACACACACACAGAGTCACACACACACACACACACACACACACCACACACACCCCAGTGACACATACACACACACACACACACACACCACACACACACACACACACAGAGTGACACACACACACACACACACACACACACACACACACACACAGAGTGACACACACACACACACACACACACACACACACACACACACACACAGAGACACACACACACACACACACACACACACACACACACACACACACACACACATACACATTTTGTTTGGAAATCATACCTGTTATTGGACTTAGTTCACCAGACATGGATGACATACGGCACTGTTATATTATCAGTACCATGTTTCACCTATCACCTATCACAGTATCAGTCCCACAGTGTGTGTGCATGTGTGGGGTGTGTGTGTGTGTGTGTGTGTGTGTGTGTGTGTGGGTGTGTGTGTGTGTGCAAGGGGCGTGGGGGGGTGGAGTGTGGAGGGAGGGAGGGGGGTTAAAGAAAGCCAACCAACCAATTAAACAAACAAAAAATCCAGAAATATTACCCAAAGAAAAAAACAAAGCAAAATATGAAAGAAAAAGCCAACCAACCAAAAAAAAAAACAGAAATATTACCTAATCAATAAATTTGAATGCACAACAGAGTAAATCTTTTAACAAATATCTCTTGCGCCAACAATTTAAGTTTCAACAAAGGCACATGACATCAGAACAAAACAAGCACATGTAAGAACAACACTGGCTAGCAGTCAATAAATGTGTTTGACTTTTGCAACATGATAACAACTGTGTAGTGTACATAATGTTTGTCACTTAAAATATAACCAATTGACCGCTGATTCTTACTGAGAGAGAGATCAACATGCACTACAGACTGAAGTGGAAATCTTAAAATAGAAAGAAAAAAGTGTGGAGGGGGGGGTGGGGGAAACATGAAGACAGAAAAACTGCTCCATTAATATGGAAGGCAGGAGGGGAGAAGAGTGGAAGGGGGAAGCGAACATAATGGATATGAAGAACAGGTTGTGTTTTATCCAGCCCTTCACTGGCAACATATTCAAGGATGAATGAATTCTGTCTGGTGAAGAGAATCCTCTGTTTCACCAGTCTAGAGTCCATTTCATCTCCTGGGTGAGATTCGTCACTAAAATTTGGCATGGTTGTGACAGTCCACATGCATATTCTGAGGTGTTCTTAATGCCACCACAAGGACAAAGCCAAATCAAATACCCTCACAAAGCAGAATAGGAATGGCAGAATGGGGAACATTTTGAGACATACTGTCATCCCCCTGACCACCCCCCCCCCCCCCCCCCCCCCCCCCCAAAAAAAAAAAAGGAAGGAAAAAATTTTTTTTCAATCTAACCCCCCACCCCCCCCCCCCCCCCCACCCCCACCCCCCCCCAAAAAAGAAAAAAGTGGAGGAAATTTTTTTTTTCAATCTATCCACACAGACCTTACCACACAGAAAAATCAATATGTGCATCACTCTTTTTTTTTTTTTGTCATGATTACATTTCCTTATCTTTCAAAAGACAGGACTGATTGGCATCGACATGTCTTGTCCTCTACTATTCAATGATCAGTGTAAAACAAAGGCTCACAAGGGACTATGCACGACAGGTCAAAATATGTCAGCAGTCATCAACTGTAACTGTTTCTCTGAGTAAACTTATCACCACTGTCACACACATGTCAGAGAGAGTAGCACACACACATGGCACTTTGATACATTGCGACATCAACTCTCTGCTACCCCATCTTGTCACATAGATGCTGTAGCACAATCCCCCACTGATGATCATATTCATCTACAGCAATCAATACTGAAGGGTTCATCTTCTTGGTTTCACCTCGCCATTGCTGCCAATGCAAGAGTCGTTAACAGGCAGAAACGTTTGAATTTTGAACAGAGAGACTTCAGTTTTAGGTCCTCATTCTAGTCAAGCAAACTGGAGAACTTTAACAGAAAATGTCAACTCACTGTGTCAGCTCACTGTGTAGTTCCTAACATGCACAAAAATTTTTTTTTTCCATAAAGCATATTTTATCCTATTCTAATTTCTATTCAATCAGAAAGAACCCCACACCCAACTGTAAAGACACAACCTTTGAAAATCATGATTTTTTTCATATAATGAATCAAAAAGATTTTATTTCTGAAAATGAGTTATTTTGTACAATTGCAAAATTCCAGGATATTATCAGAGGGTTGCCACCTACGCTTCTCAGCATTTTTCAAGAAAAAGTTTAACAAACGTTTAAGTACATTATTTACTGATTAATGTCAGTTATCTAACTGTGTTATTTATCAATAAATGTCAGTTGATTATTCAAAAAGTTAATTCTGATCCAGTCTAGTTGTATTACAATTAGAACAAAAAAAAAAGTTGTCTCTGCCAACCTGGCCTCAGCAGCTTCTTTTCTATGGATGGTTTACAGTTACACACACACACACACACACACACACACACACACACACACACAACTTGTTAATCTTCATATGAGCTGGGAGGGGAGGACATTTCCATGCAATATCCAGTCACATCCCTTACTTCCACTTGCTAAAAATGAGGGTTTTTTGTTTTGTTTTGTTTTGTTTTCCTGCCCTAGGCAAAGACTGCAGCATGCACACTTCACACCTATAAAAAAAAATACATCAGCACTTACAAGGAAATTTGCAATGTACAAATTGGATGTGTTTAATAAACTGTAAAAGTTCTTCTACACATAAAAATGAACATTATGCATCAGTGAATACCTTCAGCTATCATGAGAATCAGCCCTCAAGAAATGAACAACAACAAAACCTATATATATATATATCTAAATGATCTGTTCCGGCCACGTTCCACTAACCACCACTATATTTATTTTAAATACATGAACACAAATGCACAATAAGTGACACTGAACTGCATTCTTTCACAGACTAGAGAGTCGGTGATTTACGTTCCTGAGAGAATTAACTGTAAAACAGCACACAAAAAAAAAAACAACAAAAACAAATAAATAATAAATGAATGAATGAATGAATGAATACAATTTTCAAATCATTTCTTTCACGCAGTTTCCATAAATAATCCCAGTTCTCATTTTCACACAGACTGGATAGAAAGTAACTTTTTTTTTCCTTCGACAGTGGACCAACTGAGCTCTCTATCCTACACAGCGCCTTGCAGCAAATGAAATCAAACAAATATTTATACATTTGTTAAAAACAACAGCAATTAAGTCTTGAACTAATCAAAAGGTTTTGTCTAGAACTGTCCAAGCCAACAATCATGGTTTCTTGTACTGTTCATAGTCCTACATCCTAAACAGTTCAGTACTAGAACTGCTGCTGTGTGTGTTGTAGTCTATCATTTGTAGTTAATACTTATAGTCTTTTATTTTACTTTCATCAACGATTCAAAAGATTGTGCTATGGATGTGTGTGTACATCCCCACCCCCCACCCCATCCCCACCCCACACCCCCTGCCCCACTGGGTTTGGTTTGGTTTGGTTTATTTCTTTTACTTTTCTTATTTGTTTGTGTTTGTTTTTTTGACTTACAATATAATTCAACCAAGAAAACAGTCTTGGAATATTTTACAGCAATCCAAACCAGAGTCAAGAAAAAAAATGCTGAAAGATTTTACAGCATTTCCTGTTAGAGTTAGCACTTCCTGTTTCAGTTGCTGGTAGAGTTGCATGGGACAGCACTGTTCAGAGAGGGAGCACTTGCAAATTTTACACATTTCATGTTATTGTTAACCTTTTGGATTAAATGAGTTGTCACTGGACTTCATCCACTAGATTATGAATTTTCTATGATCAAAAGATATGATCATCCAAGCTCACAAGATATCATTTGGGCAACACTCTCCTAATATTAAGATCAACATCCTGCACAAATCTCTCAACAAGAATGCAGCTTTGCGTTGAGCAGACCATTCTTTATGTTCAGAGAGAAAATAGACACTTATAACTGGCAAGGGGGAGAGAGGCTGGGGGGGGGGGGGGGGGGGGGGGGGGGGTTCTCCTGCAGCTGATTTATTTAAGAGTGCCTGTGACCATCACTTGAAGATTTTACAGAGTCTCCATTAGCTTTTTGGGAAACTACTTACATCTTTAAATGGTGCAAAACAGAGGGACCATTATTTTACATAAATCATGTATATTTTGATTCACAAGCCATGTAATGCAATGAACAATATCAATGAGGTCAGCTGGAGTTACTGGAAACTGCAAACTTTGTTGTATCATCCCATCCTATAAAGGAAGATAAAGCTGGAAGAGAAACATCAGCTTTCAGAGCACACATAAAAGCAGGAAGTCAAACTGGTTACTGAATTTGTTCAGTTTTCGATCAATCATAGTTACATTGTAAAGTCCCTCCAGCAGACTTCTGAACCAAGTTTTCAATGCATACTTTCAGTTTTTGGACAGTCAGGAAAACACATAATTATGTGTTGTAAAGAAAGCAGTGAGAGGGGTGTCAAAAATACAATGTACACATAAAACAAGGTGTAAAATAACACAGACTCAATGGACAATCAACAGTCAAGTACATTTTTCACGTATATCCTCTCTTCAGACATTACAAAAGACAAAACCTGCACAACACAATACTCTTCTTATAGCAGTCAGCATGTATCTTAAATCTATATTGTTTTTTCACCCTCTGTGTTTGTGTGTGTGTGTGTGTGTGTGTGTGTGTGTGTGTGTGTGTGTGTGCTGTGTGCTCATTTTTATTTTGTTCTGTTTTCAATAATGCTGCAGTCCATTTTCTTTTACTTACGATACAAATGTTCAAGTTTCCTTCTTCCAGCGCATAGGTGTTAAATGTTCATATCACTTCTTGATTACGACAGAAGTTTCTGAAACTGTCATCAAGCCACTTGGAGTGTTTGTATGTGACAGTTCGTGTGACCCAAGAACAATGTATTGCAGGAAAGCAGGGGCAGGGGAAGGGGGGTGGCTGGAGGAGGGGTAAGGAGGCAACAGTCTAGTGCAAATACCACTCTTCACATGCCCACTGAGTGTGTGACGGCAATGTCAGCTGTATGCTGCTAGCGCCATCTGAAAGTGTCAAATGTTCATGAATGATTCATAATGCCACACATATGTTAGCATGACCAGTGTAACTTTAGACATTCCTGCTTGTCCATTGACTGGGGTTATTCACTTATTGTGTATGGAGTCAATCATTTTTTGTCCTTAACAGTGTCTTGACTTCAACAGCCTGTCAAATCCAAAAAGGGCCCCTTTATTAATTGTAACTTTTTAAGAAACCTCTCAGATTTTGAGAGTCTGCAGAGTTTCACTGAAGTGATCTTTTCAGTCAAACCTCTTTCATCCAGGAAGTATGAAGTACTGAGATGGCAGGTAAGCAGGGTGTGACAGTCATTGTTACTAAACCAGCTGTCACCTGCCACCACCATTCTTTTCGGGGACACCTGATCCCATTTTGCATTCAATCATCTACCTTAGGTGCATTTTTTTTTTCAGTGCAAAATTTGATCACTTAAAAAATAATTTTCCTCTCAGGTGTTGAATTGTGATACTCCTTGCATTAGATCAATAAACTACACTTTATCTTGCCCTTTATGATTGTAGTGTTTATTAAATTTTTGAGTTGAAGGAGGTTCTGAGTTGGGGCGGCTGCTGGCGGAAATTAAAACATGAGAAAAAACAAATTAGTGTGTAGCCAAATAAAGGAACAAGCAAATATTTCAAAACAAACAATGCGTTTCAAGCAACTGGGTCTTGACCCGGAAAGACCAACATTTGAAAACAAAGGACAGTCATTTTACTTTTTAGGAGACTGTTCGTCCTTCATTTTCCTTGTTTTGAATGTTGTTTGGCTTACCTTAATAACACCTAATCGGTCAAAATGCGTTGTGAAGGTTTGTTTGTTTTGTAGTTTTATTCGTTTTGTTTTTTGTTCCTTTGGAGACACGGTAATTGTTTTTGCTCTTGTTTGGTCAACACTTTATCAGCACATCTCGGGAAAGGGGGGTGTTCAGTTGGGAAGAACAGATGACAGCGGAGATATTCTTTCATGTTCAACCTGAGAACTCTATCCCTTTATGGATTTTTGTTTGTTTTTGTGGGGGTTTTTGCGGAAGATTTCCTTTCGTATCTTCCCTCCTTGTTGCAGACAAGCTTCTTTCCGCCCAGTATTATTAATCACATGTTCCCTTTCGATCGTTTCAGAGCATTTCGACACTTGATACATGTAGACTCGCGCCTTGTGTTCTGTCGAAAAGAACCTCTTATATAAGGCAGTACAAACATGTACATTATATCAAATTCAATCATCGTTCGTTGGATTGTTTACCATTATGGACGGCTGCCCGCCATCCGAGGTCAGAGATATCACGTGATCAACGCTGAACACATCTCCAAAAACACATAAGGACACTTTCAATCATAAGTACGAGATGAATTTTCAATGGTTAGGACATACCATGCCTACATAATCACTGATGGAATAATTTCTACTTGTAAACAACCTCGTAAAATCAAACAAGCCACTAGATTTTCATGAAACGCTGCCGTGTTCCGTTGTAAACACTGCAAGCAATATGGCGACGAGCACTGGCCGTCTGCGAAGGTTTTGTTTTTCCGAGGTACTATCACATCAACCTAAGAACAGACAACAGATAAATTAATAATACTTATATTAATGATAAATGAATGAGTAAACTCAACGTACCACCTTTTGTAAATCAATATTTCTCCACTCCCAGGATCCTTATAAAAAAAAAAAAATTGATTTCCACTGTGGACGAGTACACGGAAGGAGATGATAACTCTGTTCTGTTTTTGCAGACTGTTACGGTCCTTGTTCATTATAAACAGCGGGACTTCCAGACTGGGGACTCCGTCTCAAGACGTGCTTGCGTATCTAATTAGTCTTGACCAGTCCAATAACAAAGAATACTTACAACTCATGCATTTTAGGTGAAAAGTTCCTATTGCCCAATATTAAACAATGCAAAAGCGTTCAAATTAAATTTGACCTTGGAACTCCCGGGTTCGTTTTAAGGTACAGACGAATCCAGCAAAGAGTTCACTCGCCGTTGGGCAGGAAAAGTGGAAACATAGGCTAGGATGTTGGCTGCCTACGTTTAAGCGTTGGGTTCGGATCTTCGTGGACGGGTACGTGTTACGTCTTGCCACTACCCAAGAATATAGTTCGACATCCACACAATGTTTTGCTTTTAAAGAAAAAGAAGAGAAAAAAAAAGGCGTGTAAGATGTCCATATTTGTCACCCATCCTCCCTCACTTCATACCCACCAAACATACGCTCATGCGGTTAAAAAAACACAACCGCGCAAGCAAGTAAGCGTACCCACGCATGCCTTCACCGAAGACTAGCGCGTGCACACACGCACACCTGCCACTCACGCACACATACACACCTGAATGCATTCGCTCACTCACGAAATGCATTCGCTCACTCGCCAGCTCTTAATAGTGGCTCAGCTTTAATCAAGATAGATCCAACTTTGTTCAAAGTACGAGCACTG
>JADBJO010001940.1:60000-82500 GCA_016801955.1 Conus betulinus | reverse complement strand
TTTTAAAAAATACAATACAAATATTCCCCCACCCCCCACCCCAAAAGATGTTTTTTTCCAAAGAAAATCTCTGTCACACATTCCTTATGTCTGTACGGTTGTCAGACAAAAAGGAAGCAAACACAAAAATGCCATCATAACATTATCTACACAGGATTTCTTTACATGGTGACCTCTGTTTTGATGACCCCTCCACATCAACATATGCGCTGATAATTAACATGTCAAAAGTTCAAAACCTTTCATATCAGTATAATCTAAGGAGGGAATTAGGAAAACGGAAGAAGGGTAGGGCGGGCAATGTCATTTGACGGAAGACATCATTGTTGTCTTTAGCCAAGGTGGACAAAGAGGGATTGGTGGAGGGAGACATCATTGCTGTCTTTAGCCAAGGTGGACAAAGAGAGGGATTGGTGGAGGGAGACATCATTGCTGTCTTTAGCCAAGGTGGACAAAGAGAGGGATTGGTGGAGGGAGACATCATTGCTGTCTTTAGCCAAGGTGGACAAAGAGAGGGATTGGTGGAGGGAGACTGGAGGGAAGAGGAGATGGACAGGGCAGGGGGTGGGGGAGGGGGGTAGGTGGCATGGAGACAGGAGACAATGTAGGGGTAGAAGTAAGAGAGGCAATGTGGATGATGTGGAGGAATGTGGAAGATGTGGAGGAAGACGTTGATGAGAATATGGAGACACATGGAAGGGGAAAAGGAACTATGTGGTAAAGACTAGACAACACATAGAAAAGCAATGTCTGTGAGAAACACAATGTGGGAAAGCACTATATGTGGGAAAATGAGACATGAAATTAAAAACTTTGTGTATGTGAGAAAGAGGCCTGGAAGGCACAGTGGGAAAAAAAAAAAACGTTTAAAAAAATACAATGAGGAAGACAAAAAAAAAAAAATGAATGGACGAATAAGTCTGTGTGAGAGAGAGCAGTATGGAATAAACAATTGGAAAAGACATGGGAAAATATGTGAGAAAGACAATCAGGATTTTAAAAAAAAAAAAAAATACAGGAATTAACAGGAATTCATAAAGGTTCTATACCCGCAGAATACAAAACAAGTTCAGATAGTCCAGACCAGAGATGATAATTTCAACGCTTTAGGCACTAATCTCAGTTTTCTCAAATGCCTTTGTGAACTTATCTCAGTTTTCTCACATTCCTTTTCATAAAAATCTTGGCTTTGTTTCTGATGCACACTGAGATAACAGAAAATACCTCTCTGTGTTTTCTTTGATATTACACAGCATTTGAAAAAAAAAATTAGCCATCTCAGAAGAACACAAAACGTACTTATAGATTTTTACCCTATGTATTAAAAAAAAAAAAAAAGAAAAAACTTGCATCAGAAAACTGTTACCCTGTCAACTGAAATATACTGGTTTCTGTTGATGCTCCAAACTGTAATCGTTCATTTCATCCTCATAAAACACAGTATATCAGTACGACCTGAGAATATACTATTCGCAGGCTAATATTTTTTTTTTTAATGAGAAGAACCATCGATTCTTAAGTGATCTCTGTGTCTGCAAGCATCACACAGAAAAACAAATGATATGGAAGACTCCTTTTAAAAAATCTGTTGGGCATGTTCCATCACTAACCCAAATGTCCATCTCTGCATGACTGAACAACGAGTGGCAAAACCAACTGAATCTGCACACTTCTCCTGGTTCTCTTTGCAAACTCAATTCTCACCCATCCACAAACTGAGAACGTGTTGACTAAAGGCATCACAGATCAAATGTATTTGATAGAGATCTTTTAAGTATGCACAAATTCGACATAAATCACACGACAAAATCATCTTGTAAACTTGCTTTGAATTCTGCAGAATAGCTGGTTGAAAAAGGTGGTCATAATTTCAAAGGTCAAAACAGAATTCAAAGTCAAAACATTTACTTTTCACTCTATGCAGTTTTCGCAATCTATTAATAATAAATTTTTTTTTTTTTTCTCATTCTGTTGAGAAAACTGTGACAACATGATTGTGAGGGGAACTTCTGTTAAACTAAACAGCATTCTAAGATGGGCGATCACATGATTTTTTTGTAAAGTTGATACAAGCATGTTAAAAATGGATGTTACACAACAGGATTTCTTTTCATAATAAACAATATATATTTTCAACTTTATCAAGACAACATGATTTTTTTTTCTAAATGCTGACAAACGTTTATCAAAGTGAACCTACACAATATGACTTTCATAACCTCTGTTAACAAACAACAAGCTGGAGTATGAATACACCACTTACTTTGTGTAGTCAACAACAAAAACATGTCGAAACAGACTGTAACAACATTCTTTTGTCGGCTGAGCTACGTCAGCAGACTGTAGAATCAACATTCTGATATTTTCTAAAATACTAACAATGCTATGGTAGAACCTGACCAACCTTGTCTTCCTGTCGCCCCTCCTGTCTCACCTCCATTCTGACTGCCTACTGTTTCAACGATGTGTTAGGAAACCAAAAAAAAAGGGTCTAACAGCAACATGACTTTTCTTTTAATGTAATAATCATCAAAGCATGCACAGAGAAAATGTGACAAAAGAGTTTTTTCAATGCCGCTGACAAAAAGAAAATTGCAGATGTGGACTTGTGATAAAAATACAAAAAATTGCAATACTAACAAATAAACCTGCAGCAACAACAACAACAGTAACAATACAACCAAAGGCAGCTTTTGATAAATCTTAAAAAATCATAAAAAACTGCTGTGTAAACAGACAGTAAATGCATTTGAATACAGTTACAACCTGAGTGTCAAGAAAAGTCCAAGTTAACACACAAAAGAAAGAAAAAAAGAAACACATTTATATATATATATATATATATATATATATATATATAAAATATATATATAAAGGCAGAACTTTTTTTTTTCTTTGTGCGTAGTTTGTTCATCATGCATATCAATTCATTTTTTCTCCATGTCATAAGACAGGGGAAAAAGTTTCAAGATAATATACTGTTTTTTCTCTATCATTTTCATAATATCCACTCCTTTAGTCAGGCTGTCCTGCATGGATGGACACATGGAATCAAATCTACTGAACTTTTGTTTGTTCATTTGGCAGAGATGCAGTTTTTTCTTTGGAAGAGTGAACTTCTTTTTCTTATGTTTCTCTGCTAAATGAAAACAATTCTTACAAATGTACATTTGGCAGAATCAGTCATCGTTTTCTACTTCTTCTGCAGAAAGCTTGGAATCACTCCAAGAGGACTGGATTTCAACCTGAAAGTTTAAACAGGGAGAAAAAAAAATTCATGGTGCCAGAATTTAATCAGGCTACAAAACCTGTAGCTTTGTGTTTCTTTCTTTCTTTTTCTTCTCCTTTTTATATCATTCTTCCTTTAAAGAGATGACCGCAAGACTGTACTTTTATATACTTGCATATGTAATTTGGGGGAGAGATGGTGGGGTGAGATGGGGTGGGTAGTGGTGGGCCACAAAATGCATGTTGGTGCATTCTGCATTTAAACTTCCTCTCAAAACTCCTAGACAGCAAAAACTGATAAAAACTGTGGTAAAATTAATGTTCTAATATTGTGTGTGTGTGTGTGTGTGTGTGTGTGTGTGTGTGTGTGTGTGTGTGTGACATGTGTTGTGCGCGCGCGACACAATTTTGAACATGAAATGCAGATTGAAATATACTGTAATATTTAAGGCAACTTCCAAAATCGACCGACAGATAAGGTTCTGACACTAAAACTATCTATCATACTTCAGTCAAACCAATAGGTTTGTTTTAGGAGATTCTGTAACACACAACTTTCTCATCAACAATGCTGTTATTTGTTTCATCATCATCGCATCTACAAAACGTACTAGCCTGCCTGTGTGTGTGTGTGTGTGTGTGTGTGTGTGTGTGTGTGTATGTGTGTGTGTGTGTGTGTGTGTGTGTGTGTGTGTGTGTGTGTGTGTGCGTGTGCGTGTGTGTGTGTGAAGATCCATCTATCATATAATTACCTATGTCCTGTGGATTTACATCAATGAAAAAAAATTCCAAATGCTATTCTCACCCCCCCCCTTTTTTTTTTGGGGGGGGGGGGGGGGGGGGGTGGTGAGATTCTGAGGTAATGTTCCAGACTAGGCTACAACTCTAACCAGATATCTTTTTCCCACATCTCTGAAATAACATCATCCATTCCCCTCATTCATCATCTTCAAAAAGGCGCTTTAGGCCTCTCAAAACTTTTTCTAGAATTTGATCAGACTGATGACGGTTTTTGCCCTTTTCTCTGCGGTGATAATTCTGAGATGATGTCACACCTCCAACCAACCCTTCCCTCTTCTTGGCGGTGCCAGAGTTTTCGTTGTCCAGGACACGCTTTCACGTATTTCTGCCTTCGATCACGTTCTAGAAACTCGGTCATTCTTGCTGCCAGTTCATCAATGGTTTCATCCAACACCTGACTCTTTCCATTGGTCCGTTTGTTCTGTCGTTTGGACGTGCTGGCCCGTTTAACATAAACGTTGCGTGCTTTCTCCGTCTCATCCCTCTTTATCCTCTGCAAGTCCTCCTCGGAGGGGTGGTACGCTTTCCTCACGGTCTGCTTGGATGTGAAACCTCGGCTGTATCGCTCACCAGTAGTGCCGTAAAGAGTCAAAGTCCAGTCCTGTAAATAACCCATTGCTGTCCTTGTCAGCAGAATCTATTAAATCGGCCAGGTCTGAAAGCTCGTCCTTTATAAACTGGGACTCCTTCCTCGGTTTGTCACGAATTTCCAGCTGCCATGTTCCTATCGGGTTCTCATCCCAAGAGTGAACCGTCATGAAGGTGAACTCCCAGTTGCCTCTGAAGCCGTCATGAGGTCTTAGAGACAGCAGTTCCGATCGTGTGCCAGATGGAGAGGTGAGAAATACCTGGATATCTCCTCGGCGACGAGTCTCCATTTTAATGTGGACTTGGACGTGCTCCAGTCGCTGAATCCACTTAGAGCTGTCTCCCTTGCAGGCATCCACGAATATCTTGTCAGTGATGGTGCTACCGTATCCTCCTATTTTGCTGTAACAAATAAAGCAAGCACATGTTAAGAGGCCTGCCTCTCAGAGCAAAATGGGGGCAGTATTAATTTTGTTTTAATGGAAGGAATGCAAAACTACACAGCCTAACAAATGTTTGAAAGACTGACCAGACAACACAATTTTCATTTCAGCAAAAACTTCTAATGGTAACATAAACAAAATACGTCTGGCACGAGATTTGATTATGTTTCTGATTTGATAAAAACAGACCTATCCCCAATAGGTTCATTCACACACAGTGACAATATATTCCACATTAGACATAGATATGTGATCTGCTGGTACAGAATTTCACCCGGGTCAACGGGGGGTGACCTTTCATACCATAACATCAGAGCAGAGTGTCATGTGGGATAACATTCTGCAGCAGCGTGAACTTTTGAACTGCAAAGTCGATACAGAATGTTGCCAGCTGACATTTTTGTTCATACATGGGTGACTTTAGTACCACACCAGGCACCCATCCTCTACTGTAGCCTGCTCAATGGCTTTGAACTTGGAATCATGGCAAGATATATGCTTCTATATCAGACAAGCTTACGGCACTTGATAATCATGAGAATTTCGTCTCCCACAATACATGCAGTCTTTGTGTCTACAAACTAAATGAAAATAACTATGGCATCTCCCAGCAGGTACTCACATGGGGTCACTATGACTGTAGCAGCACACATGCTGCTCTGGAACATTGTGCCAGTGCACCATCTTGGAGCCACCATGCCCCATCTTGCCGCAGTCCATCATGCCGAAGCCAAACTTGTGGCTGACGTGGTGGCCAGTTCTGCCCACCTGCACCATCTTGGTCCAACTGGAATCTTGTGGCTGACGCCCGCCCCATGGGTCCACAATCTACGCTGGACACGCGCGTGCCATGAACCACGACATGCTGGATGTCACGCCATGTCAGGGCGGGGCTGGAGGGAGAGGTTTGCAACATTAGTGGCTGTTCTGACCAGGGAATGGGAAATTCAAATGCTCATGAACACCATGAGCTTCTAACTCCTGCTACAGAGATATCGGATCATGAACGAGATCAGAATGGAGTTCCTGTCACTGGAGTCAGTCTCCCAGTCTCCCCCTCCTCCCTCATATCAACACACCCTTCTCCATTGCCTCCCCCCCCTACCCTCATCCATTTCCCCACCCCCTCCACTCCACCTAACCCTTAACACCTCATCCTGAAACCTCAAAATTTTTTTTTTTTTTTTCAAAACGAATACTGCCAATTCTTGTCACAATATATTTCTGTATCAAATTCTGCCTGAAAAAACACATCAGCATCCCCCCCCCCCCCCCCCCCCCTCCCCTGTCTCTCATCTCCTCCCCATGAGTTTTTTCCTGCCTGCATGTTTTTCCTTTTCCCACAGATGATTTTCCAAGAGAAGAACACCAGGCGAAAATCTCTTTTGTCACCATTGGTTCTTTCACACATGCTGGGTACCTGCTGCACCCAGGACCTTGCTTGATCATTTCATCCATAACACTAGCACCCCCAGACCAACACCACCTCAGGTCCACTGGAGAACAAAAGGAAGAGATCTTAAAAAGCCCACTCTGGGCTACACTCCAACCACAGACCTGGACCACTTTCACTTCCAAGGCAAGTAAACTATACACAGGCTCTATATGTGGGATAAAAAAAAATATCAACAAAGCTGTAGAATTCTTTGTAACAAAAAAAAAAAAAAAAAAAAACAAAAAAATAATAAACAGAGACTGATCCCTGAACACTCACAAGACAAGAAAGAAACAGACTACCCTAAAACACTCACTAGAAGAGAGAAAGAACAGACTACCCCAAACCACTCACTAAAAGACAGAAAGAAACAGACTACCCCAAAACACTCACTAGAAGAGAGAAAAAAAAAGACCCAAAACACTCACTAGAAGAGAAAAGAAACAGACTACCCCAAAACACACTCACTAGAAGAGAAAGAAACAGACTACCCCCAAAACACTCACTAGAAGAGAAAGAAACAGGCTACCCCAAAACACTTACTAGAAGAGAAACAGACTACCTGAAAATGCTCTCTAGAAGAAAACGAAGCAGACTACCCCAAAAGATCCACTTGAGAAAAAAACCTACCTCAGTTAAAACTCTATTAGAGAGAGCAGACCTACACAAGCCAACAATTCATTTTTTATACTATATAATGATCCATGGGCAGCTAGGAAAAAACAAATGAGAAAGCAGAAGAAGAAAGCAGTGGCGGTCATTCATGATCACTCACTTGGCTTGTAAAACATTGGCAATGCAGCCGGCAGCCAATGGAGCAGCACTGGAGGTGCCCTGGAAGTTCTCTATGCAGCCCCCTCCTGCATCAGTCGTCACCTGATGCACACAGGAATAGTCATGAAAACCATATTACAATCAGAAATTAGTCAATGACATTCCAGTATACTTGTGCATTTCACATCAACACACACACACACACACACACACACACACACACACACACACACACACACACACACACACACACACACACACACACACACACACACACACACACACACACACACACACATGCACCCTGCCGATCCTCTCCCTCCACCCCAAACTCATGATTTACATTGGCTGGATAATTCAAAACCTTTTCATTAAAAAAAAAAAAAGGACAGAGGCAGCTTTTGAGAGGTATGACTGACCCAGCATGTCCAACTTGATCTGCCCCATGTCCTTCTCCTTCCTTCCCTCTTCCCGTTTTTTTTATTTTATCCGACATTAAGGCAGCCATACCCCAACTTTGGGGAAGGTGCATGCTATGTGTAATGTGTCATCCCTACCAACGGCCAAAATGGCCTTCTCTTCCGAAAGTTGGTGATGGGATTTTACGTGTGTGCAAGATGTTATGTGTGCATTCACACACGGAACCTCAGTTTATAGTCACATTTGAAGGACTGTATGGGGAATGGATTCAGAACCAATGTTGACTCTGAGGGAAAAACTCCCCCTGTACCGAAACTGCCTGGCAGAGATTCGAACCCGCAACCCCAAGATTACGAGTCCGGCACTCTACCCACCGAGCTGTTTCAGCCCCCACAGTAAAAAACCATGTGACTAAACCCAGCATGTCAGTGCACAGCATATAAACCCGTTTCAGTCTGACCAGATTCACACTCTTCTCCTGTCCTGATTTCTCCACTCCCCCTCTGTGAACATCCCACCACACAGCACAAAACAACACAATTACACCCCCACTACACTCTAAATATAAAACTCCTTTCAGTTTTACCCGGCTTTATATCCTTGTCCCTCTCTCTTCTCCATCCCCCTACCCCCAGCCCTCCCACCACACAGCACATAACAACACGACTAACCCAGCCTCACAGCCCCACATACAATACCACTTCCACAGCTTGACCAGCTGATTCCCCTTCTCCCTTCCTCTGTTCTACACAACCCATGTGGCCATCCTACCACAAGGGTACCACAAACCATGACTACATCCAGCCACACAGCTCTGTATACAACAACATACAACAACACCCCTTTCAGCTTCACCGGATTTGTACCTTTCTTCCACCCTCAATTCTCTCCCCTCCCCCCGCTTACCATCTTATCACACAGCACAAATGATCAACCCCATCCACGCAGCTCTACAAACAATACGCCTTTTGCCATGACAAGATTAATATCCTTCTCCCCCTCTCTTCTTTCATTCCCCCTCTCTTTGTCCTATATCACACAGCACAAAACAATGCTCCTAAACCCCAGCCACACACAACACTACACATGATACTCCTTTCATCTTGACTCTCTTCATAATTATCCTTCTCCTGCCCTCTATTCGCCGCTGTCCATCTGGTCACCGCGCCACACAGCTCCAAACAACACGACCCAACCCTACCACGCAGCACTATATGCAGTACCCAACAACATGGTTAAATCCAGTCACACAGCAGTGTACACAACACCACTTTTTACTGCTTGACCAGCTTTACATCCTACTCCCACCCTGTATTCTCCACTCCCCGTCTGGTCATCCTACCACACAGCACAAAACAACTAGAGGCCGGCCACACAGCGCTGTATACAATATCGCTGTCAGCTTCACTGGCTTCATCTCCTTCTGCCTCTCTCTTCTCCGCTTCCCCTCCAGTGATCCTATCACACAGCACAGAACAACACAACTTAATCCTGCCACTCAGCACTACAGACAATGTCACTTTCAGATCAACTAGATTCTCCCACCCTCCACTCTCCACTCAGCACTACAGACAATACCACTTTCAGATCGACTAGACTCTCTCACCCTGTCCTCTCCACCCCCACACTGGTTATCCCAGCACACAGCATGACTAAATCCAGCCACACAGCTCTGTTTATAATACCCCTTTCAGCTTGGCTGGATTCATTCCCTTCTCCCCTCCCCCCCCCCCCCACCCCACCCGGGGCCCTTTTTCTCCACTCCCCCTCCAGCCACCCCACCAAACAGCAGAAAACACCCCATCACCACAAGACTACACCCCCACCCTACCACACAGCACAGTTCCTCATACCACTGTCAGCTTGATCTGCCCCAGGTGCGGTATTCCTCTCCCCCCATGGGCACCACGGCCATCCTACCACATAGCACCAAACTCACCAACACCTAACCACACTGCATGATTTGCCATACCACTTTCAGCTTGATCTGCCCCAGGTCGCTCTCCTGCCCACGGTACTCCTCTCCCCCCGTGGGCACCACGCTAGTGTGGACGTGCAGTTCTCCATGTAGAAGGGCTGTCGGCCGCGGTCCGTGATGGAGCCCACAGATAGGGTCTCAATGCTGGAGGTGTAGCCATCGGCGTTGCAGTCGTCCATGTTCATGCCTCCGTTGCCGGTGGCCCAGACGAAGATGTTGCCCAGGCCCCCACGGCCCTGCAGTTATAAATGGAAAATGCATGGGAAAAATTATATCAAAAGTGTATAATGCTGAAGCGAAAATCATGGGTATTAGTCAAAGTTTAGAAACTGAGACTAAAACTTTACCTGTTGACAGACAACTCTGAAGAAAATGAAAAAAAAAAAAACGAAGAAAAGAAAAGAAAAAGAGAAAAAAAAGAAAAAAAATAACCACACACACGAACACACGCAATTGCATATAAATAGATGAGTCCTTTTAAACTCTGATTTAATTCTATGAGCACAGTAACATACACTGTATAAAATTCAATTCTATCAGCACAGTTAACATACACTATAAAAATTCAATTCTATCAGCACAGTTAACATACACTGTATAAAATTCAGTCTAATTTCAACTGAGGCTGGCCGTCTAGCCATGATTTCCACATGCAGCATCACATATGTACACAATACACACCACAGAAAATGATAAAAGAGAAAAACAAAATTTGTGAAGATATAACCTGGTCCACTAATAGATAAGAGAAAGACTCAGCTGAAAATGAAGGGATAGAATCTTTTCACCCGCCTACAGTTCTATCAGGATCCCCATGACAAAGAATGTCAAGCAGATGAAGGCATCTGAAAATCCTTAGCATGCTGTTGAAAAATGATATCCAGGTATCACGATGTATAACTTAATAGTCCACTTACCATGCTCATAATTACAATGTCAATACAGTTATTTCATGATTGCTACACTGTAAATGTCTGCATTTCACTTGAAAGTATGTCACAAAATTCTTAAAGAAAAGTTTCTGAATGGTACCTGTGCTTACATAAGGATGTCCGCAGTGCCCATCAACAAATACACTGGGAAGAGTTAGATTATTTCCCCATCAAAGTCATGTTCTCTTTGTCATATTCACACTTGTAATGTTGGATCTGTCACCTATCACAAGTTCGATAGCCTCTCCAAATGAGAATTGCATTCATTCCATCATCTTTGTTTGGGAAACAGCAATTTCCAGTTTGTCTGAAACACAACACTATCAGACTGATATTACACAAACTACACACAGCTTTTTTATCTGGGGTCAGTGTAGTTTCCTTTAGACTGAAGCTCATCCATGCATGAATCCAATCTTAACCCAAGATCTGACCAGCATACTGGGCTAATGCGTAGGTGAGAGACATCTGCTAAGTGGTAGCCTCAAGACCCTTTTTCTCAATTCTCTCATCTTAGTCATTGATTCATTTATCCATCAGCTTTAAATCATGAGCGGTGTGGTTTCAAATCTTAGCTGATGTGGTGTAGCATATACGAACTAGTCCACACACAGTGACATCTCATGAAACTGAAACTGAAACATGCGCAAACACCAAGTCTGCATTCTGTCAGTACTCACGATTTGGCAAAATCATTGCAGCTGAGCAGTGTGCGATTACTTTATGCTAAAAGCACAAAGCCACTGAGTTCAAACAAAAAGTTCCATTATTTCAGGACTGTGGTAAAAAAAAACTTTAGGATCCTGCACACCTCCTGAACGCCCCTCTGCAGGGACTGTCTGGCATAGAAGTTAGGCGCCTCCCATAGTGATGCCGTTGTCATTGGGGCCCCAGCTGGCGCTGTAGATGTCCACGTAGTCCCTGTTTGAAAGCCAGGGCCTCCCTTCCAGAGCGTCCGTCACTTTGCCATCCAGGATTCGGATTCCTGTCAGTGAATGTAACACAGGATGTTCTACGGATGTTCTTCTATTCTATCTCTATATAATACATAAAGCATGTTCTGTCTGTTGGTCTGTCAGTGTGTGTGCTTGTCTTGTGGTGGGTATTCTCTACACACAGTTTTTGTCCCGATTGTCACAAACTTTGGCATACTGACACATTACCATACTAGGTACACCAAGATGTAACCCTTTTTCTTGCTAGACAGTCACATTAGTTCCATTTTTTTTTTCATGTGACAAAATATGTAGACGCCATGTTGTGAAGTGATGCGATGTGAGGATTTGAAGCAGGTCTAAAGGAAAGTCGGGGTGGAGGGAGTAGGAGGAGGACTCCAAAAGAGGGAGATGACAAGGGTAGGGAGAAGAAAAGTACCGTGGCGAGGGGGGAGGGAGACAGAACACACAGGAAGGGGGGAATGGGGGGACAGAGAAATGGGAAGGAGGGGGGATGGTATAAGGGCTGAGGGGGCTGGGGAAGGAAGATGAAGAGACAGGGGGGGAAGGGAAGGGGAGGGGAAGAAGGGGCACAGTGGTAGGGAGAGGAGGGATGCATGAAGCGAATGGAGGAGGGAGAGAGGAGAGAGGCAGGGGAGACACAGGAAGGGGACGGGAAGAGAGATGGAGAAGAGAAGGAGGGTGGGTTGGGAGAGGAAGAGGGGAGACAGGTGGGCTGGGAGGGGGAACAGGTAAATCAAAGATGTCTATACCAATTTGAATAAAAACACATTTAAACGTTATATTGACACATGCATACATCCATAATGCCGATGACAAGCACTTACACATTGTGAAGCCAGTTTCGCCGGATACAGTTTTAGAACATGATATACCTTTTGAAACAGCTTTGTTGAACTGTCACTAAAAACGCTCTTTACTGCCTATCTGCCTTTCTTTACAAACACATACCTGTCCTGTTCTCGTTCATCCCTCCCTCCTCTCTCACTCTCCTTCTCATTCTACTCACTCTCTTTTCCTCTCCAACTCCCACTCACCTACCCACACCCTTATCTCCCCACCCCCACCCCTCCACCTCCCGACACCCCCCCTACTTCAAACACACTATAGAGGTCAGACAACTATGAACAGCAATTCCTATTCACACGCTAGATCTAATACTAGTCAGTCATAATGAAATAAGGCCAAGCAGTCATTTTTTCAGTCCAGAGGTAAGAACATGAAGCAAGAGAGCACAAACACACACATGCACATTTGTGTGTGTACACTTGCGGGCGATCGCGTGCGTGTGCGCGCACACACACATATGCAAAGAAGCGGCTGACAGGAGGATCAGTCAAAGCACTGAGAGGCTGACTGTCTGACTGAGTCACTGACTGTTCAAGCATATTCACAAACAACCAAGCATACATGACAATCTTGCTGATATTGATCACTTCACAGGGATATGGTAGAGCCCTCGAGAGTGGGATGCCAACTTACACTGACTCCACAATCATGCCAGTATTGTCATCAGTAGAGGCCTTAATGCTTGGCGTCCTTTGTATACTACATCAACACATGCACCACTGAACACAACAAAACTCAGCAGCCGTGCACAGTCTCCTCTAGGGGGGAGGCCTCAAGATGACCTGAATCAGACCACTAAGTTGGCATGGAACATGAGAGAAAAAAAATGTACAAAAAACAAAACCCAGCTTACCACCAATCTTTGCATTATAGGCCACACCCACTCCACAGACACTGTTATTGGCAGCAGCGGCAATCTCTCCAGCACACCTTGTGCCATGACTGAAAGAAGAAAATAACAATACTGTATCAAGTTAATTTGTGTGTTTTTGCTGTTACTCGACAAAGAACATTGCATCAAGTTAAAATTTGTATTATCAGATGAAATATTAGCAACGTCAGTTTGAGAGTTTATTTCTTGTAGATAAAGAACATTGTATCAGGTTAAAATTGTATTATCTGAAGAAATATTAGAAACAAAGTTTGAGTGTTTTTGTCTCTTCAGTTTCATCAGTTTGCTAATTTGAAACTATGGCTAAACATTTCATATTTTAAGAGACTTATGCATCATATCTCTATGCATCACGTGTACCATTCCAACATTCGGACAAATTAGTGTCATGAATGACGTTACTGGAAATCAGGAAGTTAATCTGAAAAAAATCTGTCAATGTCAGAGCAGAATGATGGCAGACAGTTCCTTTGGATCAATTTTGCATTTTGTATGAGATTTTGTCAAAGATAATGTAAGCATGTTTCACTATGGAAAATACAAAGTTCATTAATCTGGAAACCTGACATAATTACTTAATTCCTGATGAGAAGAAAGAATGGAGTGTCATGATAAAATTGAAAAGTTTTTGTTTTTCTTGGTCTATATACCAGAATTTCATCAAAAGTTTCCTCTTTACTGATTTTTTTTTTTTTACCTGAAACTTTTTTGTCTTCATATATACCAAGTTTACCTCCCAACAAGGTTTCCCTCCCTTGATACACTTTTTTTTCTTCAATGAAATATCTTTTCTCCTGTACGTCTCTTTATCAGGTTTTCTTTCTAACTTAGATTTTCCTCCTCTCTAAAAACCAACTTCCATGAATTTCCAGAGGTGATCACTGACCAATTCTACTTCTGCACTGTACTCCCGTCCGTCAACAAAGCAGTGCTAACTCTGTCCGACAAGCCACAGTCTTCAGCTGCCTTACTAATGAGAAACGTCAGACACAGAAAGTGGCAAAAATGAAGGGCAGGATGAACAGGAGTTCTGGTCACCTGTTTCCAGGGTTGGTCATGTTGGGCATTGGGTCATTCAGTTTGTCCGCCTTGTCATTCAGGTCCGCACTGGCTTTGGCGTCCTGGAACACGCATGAGTCAATCAATGTATTTAACACAAAATGTTGAGTTTCAACAGAAAGCCTAAGTCAAGAGATGAGATTGCTCGGTCTGCTTCTTGTTTTACTGCTCTCACTTCTGTCTCTTTTTATGCATGCATGCACATACAAATGAGCGTATACACACACACACACACCTATTATTATGAACACACACACACACACATGGACACACACATGCATGCACGCATATGCGCACACACACACACACACACACACACACACACACACACACACACACACACACACACACACACACAGTCTTCTGACACTATTTAAGAGATTCATAAGCATGATTGATAAGATTGTGTATTTATCTGTTTTTTTTTTTTACTCACAAATTATGGAGAAAAAAAAAATATGGAACTGGTTTCTCTATGATTTACATTACAACGGTCATCACTTATCTTTTGCTTGAAACATCTGATAAAATCAAGTTGAATTATCTCAAGTCTGAACTATCACATACATGTTAACACACACATATATATTTACCATGTTCAGAACACTGTGAGCATAAACCACACACATTCTCTTTCACACACCCATTCACCCATACGCCACACACATCCCCCTCTCTCTCCCACACATGCACATCCATGCTCTCACATTCAGCTATGCCTACATACTGCACACACACACAAAGCTCTAATCCTCCACCCTACCCTACCCCTCCTCTCTTTTGCATCTCTTCCCCTCTCCCCCCACTATGACCGCCTCCCCCCAGTGCCACTGCCTTGTTGTTCACTGACATCCTGACCCTCATCCTCACTCACATGATTACCCTCATCCTCACTCACATAATTACCCTCATCCTCACTCACATAGTTGTGGATGAGGTCTGGGTGAGAGTGGTCCACCCCATCGTCCAGAATGCACACCACCACCCCATCTCCTGAGAACCCATTGGTCCCATGCCACCTGCACATTCATGTCCAGGAATTTCTCTCCTCCACTCTGGCCCTGGTTTTTCCTGCAAAGACCCACAAGACCCATAACAGCTGTCACTGTCATGTTCACATACATCCACTGAGTTCCACTGAGTGCACCTACTTCATAAGCATGTAATTCTTTTTTTCAAACATATATCACAGAATAGATCAGAAACAAAATCATGAACAACTTGCAGAAATTCAAGTGCAAATGCTGCTCAACACTTGGATATCTATGTGAAAGAGAAGACATAAACTATTCTGAATTGTGCTTGCAGTAACTCAGAGTGTGCACTGCATAGTGTTATTTAAAATATATTCAAATATTTTTCTGTCTCAAAGTTACATTTTCTTTGTGAGTAGTATTTGCTGTGCCCCCCCCCCCCCCCCCCCCCCCCCACCCCCCCCCCCCCCCCCCCCCCCCCCCCCCCCCCCCCCCCCGAGGAAACTTAATATTCATGGTTATTCACAACCTATCAGTGTATTATTTGATAAACATTTAAAAATCAGTATGAAACTGTTATTTTCTGTAACACAGAGGTGTATATATTTCAGTATTTGACTGTCATTACTATTGCTGTGTACGTTGCTTATTTCTGACAAAAATATGGAAAGAAACAAACAAACCAAAACTAAGTGAGCTCAAAACTTTGTAGCACTTCCATGAAACAGATATAAAGCCGACTCATCACACACACACACACACACACACACACACACACACACACACACACACACACACACACACACACACACACACACACCACAACTCCTCTTCAATGCAGACAGCAGCAAACCACAAAATTAACTGCTACAGCAGATCACCATCAGCAACAACAGCAACAACAACAACAGAAAGGACTGATTGCAACCCCACTCACCAAATACCACATGTCTTTGTAAAAGGGGTCATTGAAGGCCAGCTCATCCAGGAAATTCCTCACAGACTTGGTCGGCAGCTGTTCGCGATGGAACACAGAGTTGTCTTTGATCTCCCGAATGGGCAGCTCCACCTGCTTGTCGTGGATGATGCTACGCTTCACTCGCCTCAGCTCAATCTCCTGCTGCACGTAGCGCACCTGAACACAGGCACAGGTTACACAAACACACAGCGGTGAACTGTAACAATAACAATAATTCTATTCAGTTTCTGCAGGCCTTTTGGCCCATATGAACAACAGAATATGTTATCAAAATTACTTGACAGATGACAGGTAAACAGCGCTATTTCTTAAGTGCAAATGTTTAATCAGTTATAACCCAATTTTGTAGACCTGGTTTCTGTTGGTGGTCATACAAAGAAGTCGAAGTTTGACAATTGTTGGAAACTTACGGTAATACATAGGAAAGAACTTTTTTTACAAAGAGTTGAATATTTCGGGCATGCAAACAAAAAACAAAAAAAAAAAAGAAAGATATCTTCAACATGCTGACCATCATACTGCGAACAGAAAGGGTTGGACACTGGGTTCCCATAATGAAAAACCCCGTTTGAAGGCAGGTGAAAACTGTGTTGTTTAAAGGCAGGGAAAACTGTGTTGTTTAAACGCAGGTGAAAACTGTGTTGTTTAAAGGCAGGTGAAAACTGTGTTGACATGCTTCTTGGCTTTTTTCAGAGCTGAAAGATGCTCCACTTGAATAGTTTTCATCTGCACTTCGTTAAATCTGCTGAACTATAGGAACTATTGGCAATAAATGTTATATGATGGTTGTTTTTAGGGAGCAACTTTTTCCGTTTTTGTCTATCATTGGTCAGCTTATATTAATAATCATCAGACCTGGCATTTAAATTCATAAGTGTCAGATGCTACAGAAGGACAAAAAAAAAAAAGAAGACAAGAAAAATTAATGAAATGTACCTTTTATTAAATGCTTATCTATTTCTATGTATGTAACATATTTTCTTTTTGTTTTTCTGTCTCTGATGTTTTTAATGTTGTTGTTTTGTTTTCTATGCCTGTTGTAAATGCTTGCATCTTTCATGAATGTGTTCTAATTTCCATTTGTTTTTATTCACTTACTATCTTACTTATTTATAATTCATTCACATGCCAAAAAAAAAAAATCATCTTGTGTAAACAGATGTAACTGAGATGTACGTTTGCTAGTATTTTGCATATATAATGTAAATAAATATTGTCCAATATCACTTTTCTATTAAAAAAAAAAAAAAAAAACCTTTGTGTTTACAGGGGTTGGGGGAGGGGGGGGGGGGTGTCTACTGAATACAGCGGGCTGGGTTTTATACAAATTATCACTGTGTTTACAGCCCTCTATGCTCTTTATACAATGCAGCGCTACACGGTCAAAATAGAAATCCTAAACACTCTTGATAAATTACCTTAGTATCACCAGGTACCAACAGCACCAAGTTCTGATGCATGCTCACCTTACCTCATAACTGCTCTCTCTCTCTGTCTGTCTGTCTGTCTGTCTGTCTCTCTTCTTGCAGCATGTTATATAGATTTATCGTCCGATACTAAGTAGAACGTTTTGTTACAATTACAATAGGCATTAAATTTTGTTCTTTTAGTTTTTGTTTGGTCCATTGTCTAATACCTTGAAATAAAGATGTCCATTACAAAACTCTCCAGTAGAAACATTCAACCAGACAGTCAAATATTCTATGAGTGAGAGTGCATAATCAATCACTTATTCAATCAAAAAGCCAGTGACTAAGTGAGTGCATGCAATAAGGGGAAACACAATAATCATGAAGAGAGACACACAGAGAGTGAGCGTTGTGTGCTGTGTGTTGTGTGTGTTGTGTGTGTGTGTGTGTGTGTGTATATACGTGTGTGTGTGTGTGTGTGTGTGTGTGTGTGTGTGTGTGTGTGTGTTGTGTTTGTGCAACTACTTTTGTGTGTGTGTGTGTGTGTGTGTGTGTGTGTGTGTGTGTGTGTGTGTGTGTATACATGTGTGTGTGTGTGTGTGTGTGTGTGTGTGTGTGTGTGTGTGTGTGTGTGTGTGTGTGTGTGTGTACGTGTGTGTGTGTGTGTGTGTGTGTGTGTGTGTGTGTGTGTGTGTGTGTGTGTGTGTGTGTGTGTGTGTGTGTGTGTGTGTGTGTGTGTGTGTGTGTGTAGGTGTGTGTGTATGTGGGTGTGGGTGTGTGAATGTGTGTATGTGTGTGTGTGTGTGTGTGTGTGTGTGTGTGTGTGTGTGTGTGTGTGTGTGTGTGTGTGTGTGTGTGTGTGCATGTGTTTTGTGTGAGCATGCATCCATGCATGAGCACTCAAGGTGACTATGCTCATGAATGCATACATGTAAGAATGTGCTGTAAATGTATATAGTCTTAAAGTGTGTATGACTGTCACTTTTTTTTCTATCAATACTTATACACTGGACAGTCAGTCAACACTACTCTTAAGCATTCATCCACTAACCATTTGGAATGAAGCAACACAAAAATGAACCATGGGCACAAACCTTTGGGTGTGACCTAAGACGGAAGATGTGGTCGTCTGCACTGCGTTTAGAACGGTGGCTTTTTACTCTTGGATGCTCCAGCAGAAACACACCAATGTACGTAACTGTGAAAAATTTTTTAAAAATCAAACAAATGAATAAAAACAATACAATTAAACATTCCGCTCCATATCAATTCTTGTTTTGTTTTTCTCTAGGACAAAGTCTAATTTTGTGTTTAACATACAAGAGTTCATTCCCAACAAAGACTCACCCTCTCATGAGACCAAAATATCTAGGATTTCTGTAGACCGTTATCCAGAAATTCTGCTGCACATGTCCTCTTGCCTTTTCCCTCCCTGCTGATGAGTATGCTTGTCAATGAGTTGCTTCTTTTTTCATAGTACTATTTTTTTTTCTCTGTCATTTACATTTTTAAACAGAAGACTTTCTCTTTGTGTGTGTCATACTCCAAGGATACTAATTTTCTGAAATTCTTTGACATCATTGCTTGATGACTTCAAATTAGATAAACATCATTTGTAAATTCATTTAGATCATCTTAATGCATTATCTATGCATTGTGATTTATGTGTAAGGTAAACCATTCATTATTGATGTGTTACTGTTTATTTCCAGATATTATCCACAAAAAGACTTTTATTAAAGAAAATACTGGCCCACTTTTCCAAAATATACCTTTATTACTGTACCCTGGATTAAACAGACATTATCAATAATTAAAAAAAGGAAAACAAACATCTACATACTATCAAGTGTTACCTGTAAATGATGTATTTCACTCATGAATAAGTTACTTTATGTCACTAACATATCATGAAGATGACAACAAATCATCCAAATGTATAAATACATGTTTAAATACATGTCCAAATAAATGTTTCAAACCATGTGGCTAATGCTTGTGGCTCCCTCTACTCAGGCAGCGACTATTGTCATGTTGTACCAGGATACCAAAACACTGACACAGAATCAAAACAGGAACTAAAAGTGACAGCAGGCGGGCATTCAAAGTAAGACAGCAAAAAGTAAAGTTACTCAATGGTAAACCACCTAACACAAAGAACAAGCAGGTTACAAAACAGATGCAGTGCATTTTGATGTATTAATCTTCTTCAGTCAGGACTAAATAACACAAACACACAAAGCCTTTTGTTTGTTCTTCTTTGCTTCTAAGTGTTTGCTTGTTTGTTCTGCCTCAGGAAACTCTGTAGGTCAAAATGCACTGTCTCTTTTTTGTGACTTATTGTTTATTCCATTTCTCTGGTGGGGCCCTTCTGCCTTCAATAACTCCACTTCTGCCTTCAATAACTCCACTTCTGCCTTCAACTTCAAGTTCCAGTCAGTTCTGGAATACCCACCTCTCTCTCCACTGAAAACCCCAGGTCAGCAGCCACAGTCTGCGCCTCCGCCATCCCTCCATCCACCTGCACTGCAAAGCTGTTGAGGTAGTGGGGGCCGCTGTCGGTGTTGCCGTCTGCTGCGGTGGCTGACGCAGGCGATGCCAAGACAGCCATCATTACCACCACTGTCAGCACCGCCATTTCCGCTGCAACTGCCGCCTTCATTGTGGCAGCAGCTGCCTGGAATCCTTTCAGCAGACAGAAGGTACAGGATGGACAGCTTGGTTTAGTAAAGAGTGAGTTATTTGTTATACAATTTATAACAGGCTGATGGGACACATTGTCTGTCTCTGTTTCTCTCCTTGTCTCTGTAACTCTGTCCTTGTTCTGTGTCTGTTCCTTTGAACAAACTTTCTTCCTGTATGTGTGTATGTGTGTGTGTGTGTATGTGTGTGTGTGTGTGTGTGTGTGTGTGTGTGTGTGTGTGTGTGTGTGTGTGTGTGTGTGTGTGTGTGTGTGTGCGTGCGTGTGTGTGTGTGAGACAGACAGACAGACAGACAGACAGACAGAGGGTTTGTGCGTTTGATTAAGCAAGTACTAGTTGAGGGAAAGAGACAAAAAGAGACAAACAGATGGAAAGAGAGAGGAAAAGGGGGAGGGAGAAGAGACAGACAGAGAGACAGAGACAGACAGACAAAGACAGAGACTGATAACGACTGATAAGACTGAGAGAATGAATGGGGGGGGGGGGGGGGGGGGGGGGGGGGGGGGGGGGGGGGGGGGGGGGGGGGGGGGGGGGAGAGAGAGAGAGAGAGAGAGAGAGAGAGAGAGAGAGAGACAGACAGACAGACAGACAAACAGACAGACAGACAGACAGGCAGGCAGGCAGAGACAGAGACAAAGAGAGAGAAGATACCTTGTTATTTTTTTTTTTTTAAATCTTCCAAATAACACAATGTTCACAGGCAACTTTCACATATATTTCAATGCGATCCTTTCTTTTTGCCTTTCCCTTGTCACTTTATTTGTCCCCCTGTCAGGCTTACTGCCCTCCGAACACAAGCAGGCAAAGCAGTTTTACATAAATTTCCTCAGTGAAAATCTCTCCATTCCTCTGCCCAGGTCCAACCCTATTCTATCCCCTCCTCCTTGTCACATGCACTTGTCAATATGGACAAAGCGCAAAACACTTTTTTTAACAGTTTTGTGTGTGTGTGTGTGTGTGTGTGTGCACAATTACATTACATGCAAAAACATTGTATAATTACAAAAACTAAAGGCAAAGCATGCCATCTACCAACTAAAGGCACAATGCATCTACAGATCCAGCTGTTCAATAATCCAATCAAATTCACAAATGTACAACAATCTGTTTCATTAGAATGTAAGAAAGTATGAAGATTTCTACAAATCATGGTTTTGATCTGTTACATTTCACAACACAATATACTTTGCACACATGGCTACACTTTGCTTGAACCCTCTGTCTCAAGCTGTGTGTCACCTGCACATTTTAGATCGTTCCAAATTACTTGCTGGTGTTCCTGACCTGACCTGAATCTGATGCCTTCGGATCTGATGTTCTGAAGAGAGAAGGTCAAGGCTGAGTCGGAGGAAATTTCTAGATATTCCCTCCATCCTTCCTCCCCTCATTTCTCCTCCACCCTACCATACCTTATTCTTCTCTCTTCCTCACCCCCCCCCCCCCCCCCCCCCCCCCCTTCCCCTTTTCATCTGCTCTGAAACCAGAACGCACATTTTTCAAACACAAACCAAGTTCTGTATGTCAATATTTTCACAGTGAATGTCAAGTGTGCTAAACATGTGTGTAATATATTTGCATTGTACCGCAGTGTCCTATGTCATGCCGAATAGTGTCATGCTTCTGTGTATTGTTTGACATTGTGTCTATATCTAGTGTGTTTCCTTAGTTTTATATCCACACTTACATATTTATTCTATTTCGTCACTAATAAAAGGGTCCGGAATAGCTCAGTGGTAGAGTGCTGGACTCGTAATCTTGATGATCTTGGGGTTGCAAGTTCGAATCTCCACCAGGCCGTTTTGGTACAGGGGGATTTTTCCCTCGGAGTTAACTCCATTTCCCATACATTCCCTCGAATGAGACTGTAAACCGAGGTTCCATGTGTGAATGCACGCATAACATCTTGCACATATGTAAAATCCCAGATCACCAACTTTCGGGAGAGAAGGCCAGTTTGGCCAGTGGTATGGACATATAGCATGCAACTTCCCATGCACCTTCCCAGAAGTTGGAGTATGGTTGCCTTAATGGCGGGATAAAAAAATGGTCATACACACAGAACTCCTCTCCCTTGTTGGGTA
>JADBJO010001940.1:47500-52500 GCA_016801955.1 Conus betulinus | reverse complement strand
ATCATGAACGAGAAAATGTCACTGGTGTTCACTGTCAGTTCTGTAGACGACGGTCACCCCAGGTAAAACTGGATCAGTCCGTGGACAGCGTGCAGCACATGCTTGGGTCTCTGCATGCTTCGTGTTGCCGATGCGTCTTCCTTTCCAAATGCAGGACAATTTAAGACATTCCTCTTATGACATGTGTCTTTCTTCCTGGTTGTTAAACCAGAAAAAGCGATCGTCTTCCGAAACACGGATCGCAGGAATATTCTTGAAGGTCGTCGTCTGATTCACACACAGCAGCACACTTACATCATCCGTTTGATGGAACACATCCTTCCGAAATACTTTTTGTCTATAGCTTGCTCCAAACTTGTGTCGATGTCCGACTGGTGGATTTCTGGGCCCCTGCTGTTGCGCACCGACGGATCGGGGTGCGAGCACCGAAGCGTATCCTGAATGGGCGTGGATGTGTATGTGCGTGCGCGCGTATGTGTGCGTGCATGCGTGTGTTTATGAGAGTGAATGCATGTGTGTACGAGTGCTCGAGTGCTCGAGTATGTGTGTGTGTGTGTGTGTGTGTGTGTGTGTGTGTGTGTGTGTGTGTGTGTGTGTGTGTGTGTGTGTGGGCGTGTGTAAGTCTGTGTGTGAGTGTGCAAGTTTGAGTGTATGTGAGGTGTATGAGTGTGTTCGTATTGAGATGCGTGTATTTGTGTATTTATGTAAGTGCGTACTTTTGTGTGTGTGCGCGCGGGCACGCGCGTCCGTATGTGTATGTGTATGTGTGCGTGAGTACGCACGCGCGCATGTGTGTGCGCTTGTGTGTGTATGTATGTGTGCGCGCGTATTTTGGTGTGTGTAATTATGCTTCTTTGCTTTGAATGAAAAACGTTGGTATTCTGTTCATATGTTTTCTTAAATGTTTTTGTCTAACTGAGTGGTAAACGCATTTACAAAGTAAGTTAGGCCTACTTCAGGAAGATGGGCAATGTCACCGACCCGTGCGTTACAGGATGTAGTCATTCTAGTCCCAGAAATGAGTAACCCAGCGCCCCCGAGGCACGATGTTATCGTTGATGACTGATGTCACCACAGATACGTGCTACCATGCTCCACCATCACCGACTGAGATGCTTGTCTGAGGTGGTTACTTCAGTGTTGCGGTCAGTGGCCGGGGTTGCCTTGTTTCTTTCTCTCATTTGAGTTGACACATGAGATGACAGTTTTTGATGGAAGTATGCTCTCTCTCTGTCTGTGTGTCTGTGTATCTGTGTGTGTGTCTATCTGGCTGTCTGTCTGTCTGTCTGTCTGTCTGTCTGTCTCTCTCTCTCTCTCTCTCTGAGAAAGACTTTTTTTTTCATCTCAGTCTCTCTTGGATTTTTGGGTTCATTTGCTACTTCATTTTTTCATTTCACTGCGTATTATAGTTCCTACTCAGAGCGAGGACTGGATGTAAACAGAAGCATACTAGCGTTTATCTATTATCCTTGCAAACAAAATCTCTCTCTCTCTCTCTCTCTCTCTCTCTCTCTCTCTCTCTCTCTCTCTCTCTCTATCCCGTGGATAGTATTTGTGGCATTGAATTGATATTGAGATGACAGTGCTTTTGCGTCAAACTCTTTTGCTCTCAGAGCACAGTATAGAATGTATTCCTAGTGTGGTTGTCATGATTGGAGCTGTTGGTCTACGTCATTAAAATCTCTCTCTCTCTCTCTCTCTCTCTCTCTCTCTCTCTCTCTCTCTCTCTCTCTCTCTCTCTCTCTCTCTGACAGCCACACAGAGCGAAAGTAAAACATTTCAGGGGATGTCACACAGGGTACAAAATGGCGAAAGTTTCAGCAATCCCACTTCACCAGGGTAGCGCACAGTCTAAGTATATGTATTAGCCAGATTATTTGACCGTAGACAGGAAAATCTGTATATTCTGGGCCTACCCCCACCCGTCTCGTCGTTTTCATGCTGGAAAAATCAGTTCGTTGGGTGTAAAAAATCATAAGAATTTTCCCAAACCATATGAACATTTTATAGGTTTCTCAAAGTGTACGGATTAAAACAAAACAAAACAAAAACAAAACAAAAACAAAAACAAAACAAAACAAAAAAAAAACTGACAGGAATTTTCCCGCACTGTATGCGTATGAAAAAAGTCTGACAGAAATTTTCTCAAACAGTATGTTAGAAACATGTGCCAACGTGCCAAGCTCGGCAACAGACGACTGCCTCACACTGAATCCGGCAATCTGCATGCGATGCCAACCCCGGATCGTCGGTCGAACCGTGATTGCTCTCTCTCTCTCTCTCTCTCTCTCTCTCTCTCTCTCTCTCTCTCTCTCTAAAATCAAATAAGTATACTACTTTCCCTGACGAGTCAAAAAGCAAATCTTGGATTTGTTCGACCTCTGCAGAGAGCTCTGCGCGCCCTTTCGCGGTAATGAAAACACACCACCCTGTTTACCGTCACACTCACATTCACCCACGCAGCTCTTCAAACAGGGTGGTGACGTTAAGAGGAACGCACCCAATCAGGCGAGAGCTCAGCGGGTCGGTTGCAGACGATCGAATGCCAAGTCAGAGAATATTTAAACAGATGCTCTGTGCTTACGACACATACGACACATTAGAAACCTTGTTCTTAAGGGCCTCAGGCCAATAGGACGTAAAACTCACCCTCAACGTCAACGCTTATGACACCAATCGTAGGGGTGTTTACAAATTCAGCATAGGCCTATTATCAAGCCCGCCATGACATAGATTGATATGAAAAAAGAGATATTTTGCTGAAGAAACATTTTCCGGCTTATGTCTATCTATATGTCCTATCTAATCTTCGAGACAGTCACGATCAGTGTAGTTATGGTTTATGAAATTAGTTAACAAGAGTGTTAACATAATACCTCCATTAAATGCCCGTATTAATAAAGTTAGTTTTGTCAGTTTGTCGATCGACGTGCTGGATTTATTTATTTATTTTTTTCTGTTTTTAAGGGGAAAAGAATCTTAAATGGCCTGAAGGCAACCACCATAAACCTCACTCGGCATATTGCTCTTTGGCCCCAGTTTCCCCTGTCACACACACACACACACACACACACACACACACACACACACACACACACACACAAGCAAGTTTCGATCTGAACCAGACATCAACTTACGCTCAGATCAGACTCAAAATGCTGAGGGGTCTTCAACCCTACGAATGTTTGAGCTTATATATATATATATATATATATATATATATATATATATATATATATATAGTCCGCACCAGGGCGCGCGTATGTGCGCGTATCAGTGCGCGTGTGTGTGAGTGTGTTTTTTGCGTGTGTATGCATATGTGTGTACCCTGTGGTAACATAAAACATTTTAAAGCTTTTCCTCAACTATGAATGGTCACAAATCACAAATGTGCTAACAACATTTTCAGCAATGTCTTCAAACTAAGACACTGCAGCTTTTTTTTTTTTTTTTTTTTTTTTTTTTTTTATGAAAATGTGGTTGAAGGGCACTATAGAAATATCCAGTCATCAAAATACTCTCAGACGTGAAAACGATCTGTGTTGTCGTCTGCAGCTGCGGCAGTGTAGTGCGGACAGGCCGCCCTGTTTGTGCTTTGTTTCTGTCATCAGCTGTAGTTCCAGAAACCACCACTATAGCAAAATTAGTCTCAATAGAGCATTAACAAACATGCAGCATGACACTTGCTTTTCTTTTCTTTTCAAGTCTTTCTTTCTTGGTGTTGTTGTTGTTGTTGTTGTTCTTTCTTCTTCTTCTTCTTCTTCTTCTTCTTCATCATCATCATCATCATCATCATCGTCTTCTTCTTCTTCTTCTTCTTCTACTTCCTCCTCCTCCTCCTCCTCATCTCTTCTTCTTCTTCTAAGGTGGAGGGAGGAGTGGGAGTTCTATCGAGATCGCTTCTGAAATGTGATATGTTTCATCAGCAATTAACTGGACGTCCTGTAGAAGAAATTGATTGTTCGGCGTGCCTCTCTCCTCTTCCATTTGTTCCACCCACTCTTTGGCCTTCATCATCCTGTTGTGAAGTGTTTCATGTGAATCGAATGGGCAAATTGACTTTCTAGTTGTCTGGTGTGCTTCGGGGGACCTCAGGCATGAAACTGGGAGACATCCCGTTCCGCCCTTTCCTGTTTTGTCCTCTTCGTTGTTCTCTCTCGTATCAGTTTGTCTCCGTACGTTGTTAACAACAACAACAACAACACACAACACCGGAGAAGACGAAAAGGAGCCAGCTCGAATAAAAGGAACTAACACTATGGTGTTGCCGGACACAGATTGGGATGTCAACGACCAATCAGCTTTCAGCTGTTAAAGTGGTCGTGGTCGACGTGTTAATAAGATCATGAGATCAACTTCACTGTTGGCGATCTCTATTTGTATGTTAGTTGGAATTCAGCTGAACTGCAGACGGATGCTCGAATCGTGTTTCCTTTATTGCAGTCAGAGACCCTTTAATTGAAATGAAATCAGTCTAGTGGTTGCGGTATAAGCAAGCATTGCCTGTGGGGACATACACGCGCGCGCGCTTTTACACGCATGCACATACGCATGCAGAGAGAGAGAGAGAGAGAGAGAGAGAGGAGAGAGAGAGAGAGGAGAGAGAGAGAGAGAGAGAGAGAGAGAGAGAGAGAGAGAGAGAGAGAGAGAGAGAGAGAGAGAGTGTTTAGGTTTATTTGAACGTTTCAGTGTTGTTTGTGTGTTTTATGGGTGTAGTAAAATGGCTGCTCATCTAAGAATAAACATACTGCGCTGCTTTACTTACCACTAAACTTTTGGAGCGGATCAAAAAAAAAAAAAAACACCTAAAAAACACAACAACAAAATCATATCTAGTCTTCTGAAAGATCAAACGAGTACTCCGTCCCTTCCCTCTCCCTCCCCCTTCATTCTTCCCCTGTCCACCCTCCCCCCCCCCCCCCCCCGCCCCTTCCCCACCCCTCCCCACCTCATTAATCCTTTGATAATGGGGCAGGTGTACTTGCGGATAGCAGAAGCGA
>JADBJO010001940.1:17500-42500 GCA_016801955.1 Conus betulinus | reverse complement strand
GATGAATTGAATTAATTTCACTTGGCACTTTCACAATGATTTGAATTTTGTTCCTAAGTAGCTGAATAAGTTGACACGAGAGAGAGAGAGAGAGAGAGAGAGAGAGAGAGAGAGAGAGAGAGAGAGAATCACAAACCAACCAACAAAGAAAAAACTGTGTTATCTGTCTCAGTTTATTTTTAAAGTGATGCAACAATACACTAACAGTTAGCCCAGTGACTTTAGACACAAGAAACAACACAGTCACCAAAACGGACAGCCACTGACTTCATGCTCCACCAGGCGATTTGCTGGCTAACATCTGCTGCTCGTTGACAGACTTTTGGAGTGAGAAATAAAACAATAACAATAACCCCAACAAATTCCAGCTGCAGCATTACCGGAAAGACAGGGAAGACTTGAGTGTGAAATCAAAGAAGAGCAATGACCAAAACCACCCCCAGCATCACTGAAAAGACAGAGAAAATGAAATCCTGGATACAAAACCTCTGTGCAATTCCATTACACTCTTGCTTTTGTTGTGTCTATATTTGCAATATGTCACGTGTGTGTGTGTGTGTGTGTGTGTGTGTGTGTGTGTGTGTGTGTGTGTGCATGAGATGTCTCTATGCACATACTCTGTGTATATCCTTTAATTTGGGATTTGGTTCATAAGTAATTTTGTTCCATAAATCGTATCAATAATTCAGTATATTGAGGGTGACAATGATGAAAAAAGCAGCATGACAAGTGCAATGCTAACTTGTTCCTGTTTAAGAGAAATGTTTATTGTTGGTTCATGCATTTTGACAGATCAATCATTTGCCACACTTGTATGAATTGTCACCCTTGACATACTTTTTTCCTTATTCTTATTTCCGCATTATTCTTGACATCCCCACACCCCCCTCCTTTGTTCCCCCTCCCTGCCCCCTCCGCTTGATCTGCCTGCTTCTCTGCCACCAACATAAACCTGCTCTGGTTGAAACAACAGACTGAAAGAAAAGATTTCTCTACAAATCAAAAATACTTAAAGTGGAAGAAAAATTATTCTGGAGCCAAATAATGTACAACAAATCTAAATACAATCACATGCTTGTTACACAATACATTGTAAACCAATCAATGTACAAGACGAAAAAAAAAAACCCCCCATCTTTTGAAGTCGCATGAATTAAATGAGTAACAGTACACGACTAGGATAAAAAAATGCAAGTATAACATTGATAATACACAATCTGCTTCTTTCAATAAAAACAAAAATCTGAGGTTGTCATTGTTGGTAATCAACAATACTAGACATCTAAATTGTAATTAAATTAATCCCCACTCAAGAAACAAAAGCAAACAAACAAACAAAAAAAAAAAGACATTTTTTCCTAATGCGAAATGAGACAAAATTGTTGGCTTCCTTCTTCTATCAATTTCAATTTCTGATCACAGAGGGAGTTATATTTTCAACATCTGAAACAAAAGAAACTCACAGGCACACAAATTACAGAGAAACAACAACTGCAAGTAAATAGGCAAGTATACAAACAAAAGGGAGAAAACATTTGTGAATAAACATACTCACTGATAACAAAGGAGGAGGAAAACAGTCAAAAGAACGCTGAATTTGTTACGACATGTTACACATACAATGACACACAGTTCACAACAAATCCTGAGAAAACAGGAGAGGTGGGTGGAGAGAGAAGAGAGAGAGAGAGCGAGAGAGAGAGAGAGAGAGAGAGAGAGAGAGACAGACAGACAGACAGAGAGACAGGGAGAGTATCTCCTCATGCTTTTTCACAAAAATGTACAAAATGAACAAAAGAAACCTCAACAAATATTCTGATCTGTCTCGACCCCAAAAAACGAAAGAAGTTTGTAAATTTTTCTCTCTCTGTGCATGCGTGCGTGTGTGTGTGCGTGCGTGCATGCGTGTGTGTGTGTGTGTGTGTGTGTGTGTGTGTGTGTGTGTGTGTGTAAGTGTGTATGTGTGTGTGTGTGTAAACATGTGCATGGATATGAGAGTGCGTGCATGCATTTGTCTATGTGAACAAAAATATGTGAGTGCTGGCAAGGTGTGTGGTGTGTGTGAGAGAGAGAGTGCCCAATGTGCAAGGAGTGTGTGTGCGTGCACATCAACATGCATTTTCTTGTCTAAAACATGATCAGTGGTTTCACATAAATGTCCATGCCAGCATGTTTTCAATTCAAACAATGCCACAAAATATGAGAGAATTGCACAACATCAAGTAACAGGTGTGTGTGTGTGTGTGTGTGTGTGTGTGTGTGTGTGTGTGAGAGAGAGAGAGAGAGAGAGAGAGAGAGAGAGAGAGAGAGAGAGAGAGAGAGATTAAAAAAGTAAAAATGGGAGATATGGTGGAAGACAGATGACAAAGAGAAATATCAATTTCATAGGTATTTTTATTTTTTTCTGGTTTAAGCTGGAACACATCTAACCATGCCTGAACGCTCTGACGAAGGTACATTAAGAGTCAATTTGAACACACGATGATACTTTGGTGTATCCAGAAACAACAGACAGTAAGATTTCCAGAGGTATAATTGTTTTTGTTGTCTTTCTTCTGACCGAAGTTATTACAACAGTAATTCCTGAACAGAAAATGTAACGATAACAATGTGAGAAACTGCTTCTTTAACTGAGATTTTGTGGCTGTTCTCTGCTGCTGTTTTCACAAAAAAGATTGAACTGAACAAAAGGGTTTGGGATATGATCTCAAAATGTTTACTTACCCCAAAATGCCCAACAACTACAATGAAATCCTACAAAAAGCCCCATGATCAAAGTAAATCAAAAACACTTTCCAGTAATGCTCTTTCGTCAAAGTGCATCACGTAGTCATTGTTCTAATCATGCATTGTACGAACAGATCTTCCAGAAAGTTCCTGGAATTGCTTCTCTCAAATTCCATGTATTTTGAATGGATATACTACATCATGGAACTTAAAACTTGTAGAATACTCTACACTCTCTGACAGCAGGGTCCCTACAGATTCCCAAGAACAAAATTCAATGAGTTTTCAAGAAGATTTTTTTTTTTAATTTCAAGGCTACAATACATACGTAACTGAACTTATAAATTATCTCCCTTGGTTAAATAGCAGATAACAAACTGGGATCGCGTCGACATTGTAGGAATTTGTTTTCAGTAACTTCTAATCAACCTGAATGCAGAAAAATAAAACTGCCGTTTCTTTTCGCCACATTAAAATTTTTGGAGCCAATGGCTTGATTTTAAAAGATTTTCAAGGTTTTAAACAGAACCACATTGTACTGATTTTTTTTAAGGGTTTTCAAGGACTTGAAATTCGCTCTCAGAATTCAAGGAATTTCAAGGAGTGTACGGACCCTGGACTGAACAAAAGTTGCAGGAATATATACTAACAAACTAGCGGGAGGAACAAATGACAGTCATTCATTCCATTTATTTGGGGTGATCTCAATAAAAAACTTTCCATTCTCTTACTTCTGGTCTCATTCTTTTTCCTCATTCACTCTATTTTGTACCATGTATTTCGATTGGATATGCTACAAAATCATTCATGGACTTTCAGTTTATCAAAGAAATGACTGTAAATGATCGAGGAGGTTTAGATTCTTTGAGTGATTTGTGAACATCAGTGGAGATTAACTTGCATCACTCTTCTGAGACTAGTTTAATAATGGTTTCAACATTTGACATTCATCTTCTGCTGACAGGACAGAAAGAAAAAGAGAATTTGGAAAGGAGTTTTATCTCCTTACAGTCACCACACAAATGTAACCCGAGTCGTCTGTCCTTCGTGTGGATGCGATTCAATGAGACATGAGAACCAGCTCTTCCCATTCAACTTGATCAGCATTCAACACTGAAGCCTATCCATGGACAGGAATTTCCTTTTCATTGAGGAGTTTACGTGTAAGTCTCTCTCTGGCATGTATATTTACAGTGTTAAACTCATACAAGCCGTATAGTCAGTAACTATAATTACTGAGCCTAAGAATACAAGTCCAGTTTAGTTATTAAACAGTAACAGGGCATGTAAGTACAGAGATAAATTGTTAACAACATAAACATTCTACACACAAGTCATGAAAAAGCATACCACATACATCAAAGCCATCACCTCATGTGTGTATTATCAAAGCCGCCTCTACATGTTCAAGGTTACAAATTTAATATTTACACAACCATGAAATATAAATTTAAAAAAAAACCCCAGTTCATTGCAAAGAAATACAACAAATTAGGAATGCTGCTCTAGTTAGTTCATGATGGTATTATCATGTCTTACAAAGCACTATCCTCAGTTGGAGACTGGGCTAGAAGTGCAGTACAATCCATGCTCATATCTACACATTACTACCTGTGTAAACCTGACTGAAAAGCTGCCAGCTGGCGCTAATCATCGTTTCACATGTAATTCGTTAGAAAATTAGTTATTCAGATTTTTGTTTCATTGCTTTGATTTTTATGGAGGATGCATGTTATGTGTCCATGTGTCATCCATACCAACGGTCAAACTGGTCATATATCTTCCAAAAGTTGGTGAGGATTTTTTTAACACGTGCACAAGGTCTTAAATGTGCATTCAAACACACAACCTTAGTTTATAGTCTTCTTTGAAGTCAGAATGTTAACTCCAAGGAAACATCTCTGTCAAGGGATCAAAACTTTTCACAAAGGGCCTTAAGCGCTTTAGAGGAAAAGAATGCCACATGGTGGAGAAACAGGTAATGGGCCAGTTAGCAGTATCACCTTCACCTAGTGCATATGGCCAAACTGTGTCAAGGAGGTTGAAGTGGTCAGGTAATAAACTGTCACGTGATAGATGGCACCTAAGGTAGTGAGGACCCTCCTGAGTTCGAATCTTCCCGAGCAGAAGGGAGGAAAATGTAACCACCAGAACCTTAGAGCATCGAGTGGGCACTAAATACTCAGTCAGCTGAAGTTGCTTTGTAAACAGACCTTGAAGAGCAGGAGTCATGGGCTTGTTCAGATGGTACTGCCACGGGGCACTGTGTTAATACTTTGTCAGGCTTGTTGAATGTGTGTGGACTTTGTCGTTGTAGCTTTTTCTAGGATAATTACTGTGTTAAAGTGGCTCCTGGAGTCAGCGGGAATTTTCCATGTCCATTTGGTACGAAGTGGCTGTTTCCTAAGCAGTTTGGTAGGGATGTGTGTAAATGCTGATGTGTGAAGAATGTAGCGAAAGGGGAATTCAGTGTACTTGTGAAAAAGGTGGTGGGGAAGCAACATGGACAAAGGCATGGCCCAAGGGAAATCCTTCGTGTCCATCCCTATATAAACTGAGGGAGAACAACATCAAGGGAGAGAGGAGAAGAACACCAAGAGAGAGAAAAGAACACAGGAGAGAGAGGAGAGAAGAGAGAGAGAGCACGACAGAGAAGGGTCAAGAGAAACGTGGTCTGGGTGACAGAAGTGACAGCAAGGTCTTAAGTGTAAAAACACAAGCTGAGAAAGAAACACCGAGTTTGAAACCCAGAGGTGGGTGAAGAGACAAAAGAAGATTGCTGCATCGAGTTCCCAGAGATGACCACAAAGACCCAGTCCTGAAACCTGGTGCCAGTCAACCAAGGGCATCACCATCATCCAATGCTGAAGAAAACTTGAAGTGACTTGTTTGAGAACTGTGGTTTGGTGTGCAAGTGTGTGTGCATGGAAACCTGGCCAGGTAAGAAGCCATTTTATTATTACCCGGGATTGGGAAGAAATGATCTTTTATGTTTTTATTATTCCATTTTGTGTAACTAGATTTTTCATGTGTAATTATAAGCACCATTGAAACTGTATTTCGAGTTCTCAGTCGTGCTAGGAGAGAAACGTATGTGTGTCATCCCATTCCCAGAGAGAGGTGAATGTTTGGTGGGTACATGAGTGCGCATTGCGTGTATGAGTGCAGAGAGGTAACCTTGGTGTGTTAAGCCCGACTAAAAAAGACATCAACTCAGTTCACTTAGGCAATACCATCATGATTTCCCCCGTCCTGGACAATTTCCCTGCACTGGAACAGCCCAGCAGTGATTCAAACAGCAACCCCAGGATCAGGCAATCTACCAACTGAGCTCTTCCAACCTCACTGCAGAATTGTTAGCAGGTTTAATTTGCACCACTAACAGAGAAGAAAAAACAGTCAACCAAAAGAGATCCAAGAAGAACGCAGTGAAGAATCAACATCACAGTTGTGATCTCATGACAAGTGTAGGTAACATGAGATGCCGTCAGTCATCTGGAGTGAAAGGTTTGTTTGTCTATTCTTCCATTTAACTACTTTTAATTTACACTGATTTCAGATGAGAAAAGGGAACCCGTGTGTGTAGTGTGTAGCGGAGTGTGTGTTTAACTCTGTGAGTGTGTGTTTGTGTGTGTGTGTGTGTGTGTGTGAGAGAGAGAGAGAGAGAGAGAGAGAGAGAGAGAGGGAGGGGGAGTGAGAGAGAGAGAAAATGTGCATGTGTGCATGTGCATGAGAGAGAGGGAGGAAGAGTGCATGCATGTGCGCGCGCATGCACACACACACACACATATGTGTGTATGTGTGTGTGTGTGTGCACATGCAATGCATGTTATCATGTAGAAAGCCCTAAAAGACAGAAGCCATTTTGAAACAAATTCTTTTTTGTTCCTACTCAAGAGATAACGATAACTTCCATCAAGTTTCAAGAGTGTAACTATGATGTTTCAGCGTCAAAGTGTGTGTGTCCTGTCAGTGTGTGTGTGTATGTGCCTTGGTGTGTGTGTGATGTGTGCATGCTTGTGTGCACACATACTACAAAGCAGGTCCATCCACCCAGACCCCTTCCATCCCTAAACAACAGTAGTCCATAGACCAGACAGTAGTCCATAGACTAGACAGTATTCCATAGACTACACAGTTTTTCAAAGAAAGCTCAGATTTAATAATAAACAAATACAACAGAATACAACATAAACACTACAAGCTAATACAATGCTATACAAAACAATCAAAAATACAGTCAACCAAACCATTTCCAGCACTGAGGGTGAAGTCTTTTTTGGTGAAACATTTCACAGAAGAAGACATGTTACGACAAAAACCTTTTTACTGGGTTACCAGGCGTGCAGCGTGCAGGTTATCAGCCACGATAATTGCATTCACTGACGTCCAAATGTATCGTAAATGAAACATTCATCATCGTAGGCTGCAATCAACACTGGCTTCAAATGTGACATGCAAACATGGACCCGAAAGATGTGCACACAACACTTGAGGAGATTCACATGCTCTTCTCTTCCACAATCTCAAGGAGCAGGTTGTCAAGGGACCTTTACATGAATGTGAGCAGCCTTTCACCATGGTGTGCATCAGAATCCATGTGCATATGTGGTTTGGTGTACAGCCGTGATAAGAGATACACTCAATTCAAGCATGCAGATGTGCTGTGCTACTATTTCTTCATAAGCATGCCAAAGCATACAAGCGTGTGTGTGTGTGTGTGTGTGTGTGTGTGTGTGTGTGTGTGTGTGTGTGTGTGTGAGAGAGAGAGAGAGAGAGAGAGAGAGAGAGAGAGAGAGAGAGAGAGAGAATATGAGTGAATATACCTGTAATACGAGAGAGAGAGAGAATGAATATGACTGAACATGCCTGTGTTACGGCAGATAATTCCCTGTCTTTGTTGGGAAACAAAAGCAAAAAAAAAAAACCAACAAAAAACAAAATTAAAAATATCAGGCATATCTGCACAAGATATGTCAGACACAATAAACACTTTGATAAATAAATAAGTAGATGAATAAATTAAGAAAAACGACTGATTGACAGTATATTCTATTTTCATCAGCTCCAGCGCTGGGCTGAGATTTGCACCAGCATCATCTGATCCTGACCAAGATGACATTAAACACTTAGCAGAATGTTGGCCAAACAAAAATGTCCCCTAAAACAAACCAAACCCAACAGCACACAGTACGATGATTAAGAGTGATAAGAACCCATACAAGTCAAACACCTGCTGAAATATCAGTTATACTCTGGGATTTGTGATCTTCACCTACTCGTGCTGTCTTCATCATCATGCAGGGACAGAGAGAGAGATATCAAATTCATGCCCGTATTTCTGCAAATACTTAGCTTTTATAGCACAAGAACCTCCACCATGGAAAGACATTGTGCTCACACAGATGCGCATGGTTAGACACACAGAGATGAGTCTAATGTGGAGCACCATGTGAAACAGCCTGAAGTAATGAGTAATGTTATCATAGATTTCTAATACATAGAACAAGGATAGGTTACATTCACTCGAACATTCCTGCTACATCGAGTGACTTTTCTTCCTTTTCCGCATATGGTGACATTAGTTATAGCTTTGATGGGTATACTATTTCATGGGACTTTCGTTATATGTGAATTTTTCTTCTTGTTATCATCCATCTAATTTTGATTTTTTAGATTCTTCTCTCCCAAACCCTTCCCACAATCACTTTGGTGGATGGGAAGTGGGAAGGGGGGGGGGGGGGGGGGGGGGGTAAATAAATTGGCCTGAAATGTACAAATCCCATGAATGTGAAAGAGTATGCACTTTATCTCATTAATGACAGATGAGGCTTTGTTCAAATTGCTACAGAGAGAGAGAGAGAGAGAGAGAGAGAGAGAGAGAGAGACAGAGACAGACAGACAGACAGACAGACAGAGACAGTGTGAAAGAGTGTGCACATCAAAAGACCAGCTTTTCACAAAACAAGAGAACTAGAGTTTACAAAAACCTGAAGATCTAGCACACATACATACATACACACATCTTTTGGTGGGTCGTTTCAGACTTGTCAACAGTAAAACAGAACACTGCAGACGCTGTTAACTCAGGACACCAGTTAGGTACACCTTCACAAAGAGGACACAGTGGAGAACAGAGGCAGAGAAGGGGGACAGGGGAGGGGGGTGGGGTGGGGTGGGGAGGAGCCTGTTACAACCCTGCTCCCTGCAGAACATTTCTTCCAGAGGGAGGTGAGACATCAAGTCTAACCCCACAGGTCTTCCGTGCGCCCAAACTTGAACACCATTGCACTGGAACACACAAACATTTTCGAATTGGTTTCTTTTCATGCTCATATATTTCTAGTGTACAGATTAGCATCAAATGATTATGCACATGGTAAAGATGGTGAGGAAACCTCTTAAGCGTAGTTAAGTTACACCAAATATATCCTACTCTTCTGTACCATACATACTCTTTCATACATTTGTTTCAACAAAGTACTATTACTCTCTTGGAAAACAGTTAAAATGTTCTTAACATCTTAACATTTTAACTGTTTTCCAAGAGCGTAATAGTACTTTGTAGTATGTACAGTTCCATGTCATTTCTTTTTTAAAACTGTGTATTTATTGAATATCGATTGATGCTTTACAGCAAATAATCTATAACCATGCCATTCCCATACTGTGCTAAATGACTGATTGCCTAAAGCTTAAATTTTTTCCACTATCTCATGTAAAAATCTCTCTCTCAGTGCTTTTACTTAATTTTTTGCCACTATCTCAGGTAAAAGTCTCTTTCCCTCTCTGACTGTAATGTTTGAAGTCCTACCTGAAATAGATCAGGGCATTCTGCAGAAAGACAGCCACTCTCTCTCTCTCTCTCTCTCTTTCTAACTGTAATGTTTGAAGTCCTACCTGAAGAAGATCTGCGCGTTCTGCAGAAAGACAGCCACACTCTCTCTCTCTCTCTCTCTCTAACTGTAATGTTTGAAGTCCTACCTGAAGAAGATCTGCGCGTTCTGCAGAAAGACAGCCACTCTCTCTCTCTCTCTCTCTAACTGTAATGTTTGAAGTCCTGCCTGAAGAAGATCAGGGCGTTCTGCAGAAAGACAGCCACTCTCTCTCTCTCTCTCTCTCTACTGTAATGTTTGAAGTCCTGCCTGAAGAAGATCTGCGCGTTCTGCAGAAAGACAGCCACTCTCTCTCTCTCTCTCTCTACTGTAATGTTTGAAGTCCTGCCTGAAGAAGATCTGCGCGTTCTGCAGAAAGACAGCCACTCTCTCTCTCTCTCTCTCTAACTGTAATGTTTGAAGTTCTACCTGAAGAAGATCAGGGCATTCTGCAGAAAGACAGCCACTCTCTCTCTCTCTCTCTCTACTGTAATGTTTGAAGTCCTGCTGAAGAAGATCAGGGCGTTCTGCAGAAAGACAGCCACTCTCTCTCTCTCTCTCTCTCTCTAACTGTAATGTTTGAAGTCCTAGCTGAAGAAGATCAGGGCGTTCTGCAGAAAGACAGCCACTCTCTCTCTCTCTCTCTCTCTAACTGTAATGTTTGAAGTTCTACCTGAAGAAGATCAGGGCGTTCTGCAGAAAGACAGCCACTCTCTCTCTCTCTCTCTCAACTGTAATGTTTGAAGAAGTTCTACCTGAAGAAGATCAGGGCGTTCTGCAGAAAGACAGCCACTCTCTCTCTCTCTCTCTCTCTAACTGTAATGTTTGAAGTTCTACCTGAAGAAGATCAGGGCGTTCTGCAGAAAGACAGCCACTCTCTCTCTCTCTCTCTCTCTCTAACTGTAATGTTTGAAGTCCTACCTGAAGAAGATCAGGGCGTTCTGCAGAAAGACAGCCACTCCAGGCCAGTCAGGCTCCACAACTGAAACAACAACCCTGGATTACAACCTGATGATCTTGGCTGGAGCAGCACCCCGCCCAAACAAAGTCTAGAGTTGTTCTTGATGCTTTTAACGCTACTGAATGTGCAATCATGTCCAGGATACACAGCACACCATTATGTAAGGCACACTAGCCAAAATAAAAAACATTCAACACACACACACATATTCCCCCCCCCCCCCAGCACACACACACACACACACAAACAAACAAAAGAGAAACAAAACAAAATAAAACAAAAAACATCCCAGTGAAAACTGATAAATCATGAAAGCTATGCTTAACACTGTTTTAAATGCCTCAGGAACATGCTTTAGCATTAGATGTCATTGAAACCAGTGATGCTTCAGCGATTTTTTTGACAGGAAATTATCCAGAGTGTGAGTAAAATTGAATTTGACTATAGTTTTAACAAGAAAAATATACCAGGATGCCCAATCATTTGTTCAGCAGTGACAGCAGGGCAACTGCACCACTTTCAAAGAAATAACAGATTTTGTAATTAATTAAAGACAAAGTTACACAGATGATATAAAATGACTTTTGCATAAACTTCTTTTTGTAAAAAAAAAGAAAAACTGTACTTTGGAGACTGACCCTGATAAAGCCAAATTAGACCAGCAGAACATTTCTGTCAGTTGCAGACTTTCAATACTGAGGACAAAGCTGCCTTGATCTGAATGTGAAACTGAAGCAAAGAAGTGAAATGTCAAATTTAAAACACTGTTTACGGTTTTGAAAAATAAATCTATCAATAGGTCAACACCAGTGTAGCATTGTAGTGGCAAGAGTTCAAGATAAAAGAACTACTTAGAGCCAGGAAATTACAGTTGATACTCATGATAAACCTTTTCACATGATAAATACCTGAACACACACACACACACACACACACACACACACACACACACACACACACACACACCAGACAACCCTGTCTTTGATGGCCTAGGTGCAACTACATCAATGATGACAATTCAAATATTACATCTAAATTACTGGTGCTTTCAGACACTGATCTGAATTTCAGAATGAATGAGTCAGGTGAACCAGATTTTTGGATTAATTTTGACATTTTTTCTGGAGAAGGCGATTGATTACAGTGGTTATAAACATCAACAACCCACAATTCAACACACAAATACTAAACTACTCTGTTTTTAGACTTTGTGCAGAAATTGGTGTGATCTGGACCACCATTTTTTTTTTTTAAGCATTCTTTAAAACAACACCCCAGCTTCATGACTGTCTGACACACAAATGCATATACCAAAAAAAAAACAAAAAAAACCTCCCACCCATTTTTACATTTGTACACAAAATTTCAGTACAATCTGGGCCAGCAGATTTTTTTAATAGATATTTTTTCAAACAGTAACCCACTTCCATTAGTTTATCAAACGCTCTTTCAAAAAAGGGCTTTATGGCTTGGTACTAGTGCAGTTTAAAAAAAAACACACACACAAAAAAAAAAAAAAAAAAAGGGAGGGAATCTTTGCAGGCATGTGAACTAGCTTGGACAATGAGAAATATTCCAGGAAAATAATTCTTCAAAAGAAAGAAGTCTCTATGTGCTGACAGGTTGCACAGTGCAACATCTGCTTTGCAGAGTTTTTAATGGACTATGATGAGTTGCCTAGAGAAAGAAAACCAATATAAACAAAAAAAGAGTGAACAAAAAAAAAAAAAAATCAGTGTAAGTATTAAAAACACACTTATTGAAAAGGGGGGGGGGGGGGGGGGGGGGTGGGGGAATGGAATGCTTCCAGCCCAAAACACAGAAGTTAATTAGAGCTTTTTACTACTCACCTGCCTCTCGACTATAACCGGCAAACTATGATCTGCCTGCTGAGGCTGACCCATCATTTCATTCTCTTAGTTACAGGCTACTGTGGAAGCTTTGAAAGTTACAGGGGTGTCATGTGACCTAGCTGACTAGCCAGAAAAGTGGTTCTGAAATTTTCCAGGCCTCAAAATCAATTCTAAAAGCATCTCCAGGTTGTAAGGTATAACTGAGCTCTGTGTGTGTGTGTGTGTGTGTGTGTGTGTGTGTGTGTGTGTGTGTGTGTGTGTGTGTGTGTGTGTGTGTGTGTGTGTGTGTGTGTGTGTGTGTGTGTGTGTGTGTGTGTGTGTGTGTGTATGTGTATGTGTGTGTGTGTACGTGCATGCGTGCATGCGTGTGTGTGTGTGTGTGTATGTGTGTGTGAGTGTATGTGCGCGCACATGCATATGTGTGTGCATGTGTGTGTGCACGCATTTATATCTTCCAAGTGTTTGTGTAAAATGTAGGGGAAGGGTGATAAGGCTAAGAGGGAACAATGTGCTCATTCTTGTTAATCTGGTTTTGATCTTTATTCCTTGATCAATGCACTCAACAAGCAAAGACCACCTCCCCTTTTTTTCACTCTTGACCCGAACATTGAAATATGTTGTCTCACTCACTAAATTTCTCAAGCATGACCATGAACAACAGAGACAGGGGCAGTCCACGTAAGATCACTGTGGACACTTCAGTGGCTTACGTACAGACTGTTAAGGTATGTTTGTTCTTGCTCTACAGCACAGTAGCAAAAACGTCACAAGACCAAGTGCTGTGGAGTCACCAGTGTCTCAGAGAGGGATCCCCAGTTTTGGAGAGCAGGTGAGAGTTCACAAAGTTCAGCTACAATAACATCAACAACAACAGAGGAAGAGACACATGCACAGCATTTCCCTTTGACAGAATCTGGTGCATTTTTTTTTTTTCTGTTGATATATTGTTTGTTTTAAAACCAGTTTTCAATTTCATGAGTTTGTCCAGTGTTCTGGAAAAAAAAAGCTTGTTATGTAAATAATAAAACAAGCATAGAAGTTTAAAGGGTAAATAACACTAAGAAGACATTAACAATGTTTACAAAGAGCACAAAGAAAATACAGTGTTTGCACAAAAAGTCTACAATAAGTTCAGCTATAAAGCAAAGAAAAAAAAAAAGTTTCATATACTGAACAGAGTGTTCTTCAATGAATTGTTTTTTACTTAATGAAAAAACTCACACAATATTCAAGATTTACAAAAAAAAAATTGTTCAGCCACACATTTTTCTGGTTGTTCTTGACTTTGTCTAATGCTGTATTTATTTTCTTTACAAAATGATGTATTACAAAGTGCGCCTATTGCATTGTGTTGAGTTTCAAAAATTACATTACTCAATATTAAACTTTGGCAAATCACTAAAACATAAGAACTGGTAAGAATTACAAATTTCAACTCCTAGAGAGATATAAAAAAAAATACTCGTAAGTAACTGTTTTTAAAGAGACAAAATTACACTGCCTCAGACATAAAGCAAAGATCACTTTTCATGTCCTACTCCATCCCTTACACTTCAATTTATCTGATGTGCATAGTATCTGCACTCCCTCAATACCAGTCTCCTGTCTTATGAAAGAATGATTTGAACAGACTGAAGAATAAAAATGAAAAAAAAGACTACAGTTCTTATTCATATTCCTGACTAAAAGCAAGTACCCTTCAAGAGACAGGGCAGGGAGACACTCACAGTGCACAACGTAGAATCCAAAGAGGATCCAAGAGGCGGCAATCAATGCTCCAAAGGCCAGCAAAAAGCCAATGAACAGCCACACACGGGCACCTGAAATGAGTTTATACAAACAATGAACAATAAAGATCCCTGTTTTTTTTTGTTGTTGTTTTTTTTACGAAACATTACGAACTTGTCCATGAAGCAAAGAATAAAAGCTGTTCTGATTGACGAACCGACTGAATCTACTTATTAGATTTATGCTTGTGGAACTGGAAGGCTATCATCCAGACAGACAGACTAGAAGAATGAGGGATGAGGGGTAGAGATGCTGTGTGCTTGTGTGTGGGGGGAAAAGGGGGGGGGGGGGGGGGGGGGGGGGGGAGGGAGGGGAGAGGAGGAAGGGGACTGGAGGGGAGTCAGAGTGACAAGATGGAGAGAGACATCAAAGAGTGAGCTGACAGGTGAAGGAATCAGCTGTCACTGTTTCTTCTCCTCTCTGATCATCTTTATCCCCATAAAAGACATTCCCAAACCCCTCCTTTTGGCCTGCCCACACAGCCACACCCACAACGATGGTCATAGATGTGATGAAGATCAAAGGTGACATCCTAGACATCAAATTTCATTGTTAAAATCCTGTGTATGTGTTCACATTCATTCATTCACATTCATATGTTGATGGCACAATAGCAGTGCAGCGTAAGTCAGGATCTAGTAACAGGGTTTAGCATATAATCTGGAGTGTACTATGAAATTTGAATGTTGTTTGGTCCTCTTTTCTTGTCTATTCCTGTATCTCTTTCTGCATGTGCATATATGTATGTGTCAGTCAATATGTGTGTATTATATGTGTGTGTTATGTGTGAGTGCGCCCATGTACATGCTTGTGTGTGTGTGTACCACCTGCATGTACATTTGTGTGTCATGTTTTCAGTGCATTTACTGGCAGTAGACAGTGTGACCCCTAAATATCCTGGTGAACCCCTGATTTGGTAGTGAGTTTTGAGCGTCGAGTCTGATCCCCTGATTCTAGAAAATGATTACCACAGTCATCCCAAATAATGAACAAATTTCATTTTAAAGCAACTGCTACTTACCAGTCTGTCCAAGACAACCGTTGGTGTAAGATTCCCCACGAATCTGGCCGTTGGACACTGAGTTTATTCTGCACAATATAAATAAATAAATAAATCTTTAAACAAACATGAATGAATGATTCTATCTGTGTCTGCTGCTTCATCCTTAGTGCCCTACAAATGATCACTAATCAGCAATACCACAGGTAATACCTGGACCCGGTGTTAGTTGTCCAAAGGAATATGCAATAAACATCAAGTCATCATGAAGAAACTTAACAGAAGAGACACTGCACTGCTGCTGTGTAAGTTTGGTGTGGTTTAGTGGAGCCTACTACAATAATAAATTATTCATCGTATGCAGAGCACCAACTGCTATGCTGTCTACAGATCATGGGTACTGGCTTAGCCAGAAAGCCACCAAGATCATTCCCTCCTGCATCTCCATCCCATGAGATGTCTATAAAACTGCAATGCAACAGCAAAAAAAAAGAATGACACAGTGCATCCGCTGAGAAGAAGTAAAAGACTGGGTGTGTGCTTCCAGTCTTCATTTTGAAGCCCACAGAACATTCAACAACACTTGTGTGAGCGCTGGCCCATATGTGGCTCTATTTTGAAGCCCACAGAACATTCAACAACACTGTGTCAGCACTGGCCCACTGTGGCTCTATTTTGAAGCCCACGGAACACTCTACAACACTGTGTCAGCACTGCCCACTGTGGCTCTATTTTGAAGCTGACGGAACATTCAACAACACTGTGTCATCTCTGGCCCACTGTGGCTCTATTTTGAAGCCCACGGAACATTCAACAACACTGTGTCATCTCTGGCCCACTGTGGCTCTATTTTGAAGCCCACGGAACATTCAACAACACTGTGTCATCTCTCTGGCCCACTGTGGCTCTGGTGGGACTCTGGATCCTGTCTGCAATGCTTATCACTACAAAATGGTGGCTGCTACAAGAAATGCCCATGAAGAGGTGCACATGAACCCAGTCTGATTTCGTTGAGCTGTCATGCCATTTGGCCACTTTATTAAATGCAGATGTTACAAAGAATAAAATCATGACAACTTTCATGCATGCCACATGCCAACACGGAGCTCATCTGAAAAGAATACAGTTTTTCCTTTTCATGTATGCTTGTTATAGCTTGACTTTGAAAAAAAAAAAAAAACAAAAAAAAAAAACCAACCAATGTTTAAAACATTCACTTACGTAAAGTGCAGTATGCTTTAAACTTGAAAATTAATAGTCATCAATATAAGAATGACAATATCATTTTTTGGTGAGTGAGTGTGTGTGTGTGTGTGTGTGTGTGTGTGTGTGTGTGTGTGTGTGTGTGTGTGTGTGTGTGTCTGTGTCTCTGTGTGTGTGTGTGTGTGTGTGCATGCGGGCATATGACATGAGTGTATGTGTGTGTGATTGTCTGTTTATGTGAAAAACATGTCCAACTCCATAGTCTTTTGCACCCTCTACTGCACTCAGTGGGGCTCCCTGAAAGTCCAATAATGCTCCTACAATCGTCTGAAGAAAGTCTCAGTTCTGGACTGCCTGATAAGAACCAGGCAGAGGACACTCTGGAATGACTTTAAACAAATAAAAAATGAATAGGCAGTGAAAAAGAAAAGCTGCCAGAATACAAGAAGATAACTTAAGGGAAATGAAGTGGACAGGGGGGTGGGAGAAAAAGAGAGAGAGAGACAGACTTCTTCTTCTTCTTCTTCAGCGTTCCAGTATCTGGTACCCTGTGAACTCGTTTTACCTTGTTGGGATACTCACACTATACTCGAGAAAATAGTCAGTTCACTCCGACTTGTTGAGTGCAGAAATTTGTGGGAAGAAGTTGTGGAGTAAGACAGATAAAAGACAGGGTAGACAGAAAGGACAGTAGACGACACTACAGCAAAGGAGGAGACAGAGCTAAAGGAAAAGGGATGTACTAGCACAGTATGTCCAGAAGGAGGGGGAACTATTTGTGCAAAAGACCTCCCAGTATCCCCATGAGGGAGAGAGACAAACAAACAGAGAGAGACAAACAGAGAGAGAGGCAGTCCAGAGACAAGAGAGACAGGCAGACAAACAAGAGAGAAAGAGGCATACACTGGATACAGAAAACGAGTGGATCAGTGTCAACCAGAGATCTATAACTTACACAAAAAAGGCGACAGTGGATATAGCTCCAGGGGTGTGGTAGGCATGGTTGAAATCTTTCTGATCAGGGTAGATAGCAGCTGCATCTATCACCATCCACCATCCGGTGAAAAACTATGAAGGAAAAAAACCCCACATTTTGAAAACTTTGATCTGGTTACCCTCACAATAACATTCCAATTACTAGAATTTTCTACAAAAACACTTTCTTTCAAATGTAATCATTCTGCTGAATTTTTCAGAGTTGGCATTTGTAATGGCTGGAGTCATGTCGTAATAGTTGCAGTGAATGAATATTTTTCACTTCCACAATTTCCAGACAGTAGATCATGTACTTCAATGCTTACATCACCAACTGGGTGAAACTGTCTGGTGTCACACTAAAAATGATGAAAATTTGCATATTAAGCATCTGTGGTAAAGTTACCACTAGCTGTCAAGAAAGTCAACTAAGCAAACAGAATACAATGAACAATAGCTTTCCACAGGTGCCATATCCTCTAAAAGATTTAGATACTGTTCTAATGCGATTTTCTTTTTCAAAAGTTACCTCATTCATCTTATTTCTGCATAACACATGTTCAAAATTATGTTGAAATCTTGCCCCCCCCCCCCCCCCCCCCCCCCAAAAAAAAAAAAAAAAAACAAAACGAGGTCTACTCTACTATAAGGGAACCAAAAAAAAGGAAAAAAAAAAAAACAAGGGGGGGGGGGGGGGGGGGGGGGCAAACAGGTCAGTATAAATCCAAACAAATTTGTGTGTTAAAGTTCCTGGATAAACCACATCAAACCCTAACCCACAATTCTTTTTTTTTTTTTTTTTTAAATCTGATCACATGGTCTTAAACTCATGTTAACCCCTTGGCTGCCAGCATATGTAGTACGCGTGCTGCAGGGTTTTTTTTTACTGTCAAACGCTCCAGTATGTATCTCGGTCTAGCAGTTTAGTCACATTTCTTTCCATTTTATACTGGTGGTGGGAGTATTCCAGCATACTTCAGTCACTTAGCTGATCCATTTTACATCAAGTTATATGACAAATGAGACCTAACGGCAGTGCAATGAAATCCTGTTGACAACTGAATCCCTCCTCACCCCCTTTATCAGTCATGTTCAATGGCCATGAACAAGAGGTTGTCTGATTACAGCTCGTTTTAATGCTCACACGTGCAAAATTGGACTTTCTACCAGTTTTTGTCATGTAGCTTAACCTATTGACAGTGGACTGACAAGTTCATTATATGAGGTTTGTTTTCAATTAGTTGGTGTGTGTGTGTGTGTGTGTGTGTGTGTGTGTGTGTGTGTGTGGATTCCATAGGTCATACTTTGAGGGGGTGCATGATCATGATGATGTGAGCATTTTTTCACTTGATGGCTATGCAGAGAACAGAACACTGGAAATACTTTAGTCTTTACGCATTAAATTTCCTCTCACTTCTGTGGACTGGTTTTGTTTTTGTTGTTGTCTCTTGAGTTTGAGCTGTTCTAACAAAAGAAGGGTCAAACAGAAAGAAGAAGTTCTTGCTCCAGTCCATAGGAATATCTGAATAGTAACAATTCTCTGGCCATCCACAGATTTAGCAAACACCTTTAAATAACTTTTACAAATAATACAGTACAGTAAAAAAAAAATCCATGAACTGAACTACATACACTGAGCTATACACAGCCATTACTCTTAATTCTAAATTCTTTGCTATGAACAGAAAAAAAATATTGATCAAACTATAAATTCATAAAGTCAGACAAGAGACCCACCATAACCCCTGACACAATGGAGGCCACCATGTTTCTTCTTTCCCCCAGCTCAATGCAGTCGCACTTGGGCACAGAGCAGTTATCCAGAAACCCAGACATCTTCGCCTTTTCTCGTCTTCACCTTCAGCACTGCTGTCGTGTATTGTCCAAGCAAAGCTCTGTAAGCACAGCAAACATGTATACACAATCAGAATATTTAACACTGACCAACATCAAAATTATGTCTAAGAGAGGGAAATGAACATAGTGTATACATTAACATGCCAGCCCCAGAAAAAAAAAAAAAAATCATTGATTTTCAGTGATCACAAGTTTCACCAGCTGCACACCTCATGTTATCTTACCTTTTGCATGATTTTTCTCTTTACAATTTTCAGTACCCAAGGGCACTAAACCTCCTTTGCTACCTGATTTAAAACACTGGACTGTTGCAGACACCATAGGCGGAAGAGAATCATCTGTTTTTTTACTTAAGTGACTGTACATTTAAACAGCATACTTTAGTTGCAATATTTCACTTAGAGGCAAGGTGTGGAGTGTCTATGGGTGTTGAATTGTTTTCGGTCAGGAAAGTATCAAACCCATCTGCAATGACTGAAAAAAAAAAAACCCAAACAACTGCAGTGGCCTTCCCTCATCATAGGAATATGGCAAGGTTGAGCATAGTATGCAAAATCATAAATGATCAGGCAGCTGTGAATAACACTATCTTGGGTCAAACCCTACATCAAAAATTTTTATCCCCACTAGCTGCAACAAATCTAATGCGGTGCAAAATATTGTCACGATTCCTTTCTGCCTACCACTTCCAGAGAATGAATGTTTGAAGCAGCTGTGGATGCAGGCACCCTTGATTCTTTCAAGTTGTGGGTGGCATAAAAATCATGTACATAAACATGAAGAAAAGACAGACTGAGGACAGTGAGGGTGGTTGGAGTAGGTAGGTACAGATTGCCCATCCATCCCTTCCGACCCTTGAATTGGTAATGTCAACCCCGTGGTATTCTGAGCTGGTTGGACATACTGATGTGAAAACGACCTGGTTGTCAAAGAGGGTTTGTTTCTTTCATCTGCTGCAGGATAGCACATTAAAAATTTTATGAAACTCCAATTCCCTCTTTTTCTTTTTTGCTTTCAACAGTGGTAAGGTGCAAAGATCATGCTGCAAAGCCTGCAATTCTGGATGCTGCTACAAGAACTATGTGATGCTGGCATCTGCACACAGTCATACTTTGGAATGAAGATTTTCGAGGATCACCGATGAAAGTAAGGTGAGAAGCACTCAGCAGTCCTAGAACTGTACCCTATGGGACACTTTATGGCATGCACCTGGTCTGATGATACTCCATCCAGTTCCAATTGCTGTGTTCTACAAGTTTGGAAAGCTCCAATCTGAGTTGTAGTTTTGAGTTATAGTCCATCCACGGATACCATTACCATTACAATGATAATGATGGAGTCTGTGAAGGGGACGCTTGTATGGAAAACGATATAGGCCTTGAAGAAGTCAGCTACCACTATGTCTGTTATCAAGAAGTTGATGCAGCACTACGGAATTTACGATAAATTCGAGCAGCCCAGTAGATGTTTAAGTTAAAGAGCTTGATAAGTCTTGTGACATCACGGCAGTTGAACTTCAGTACTTTGGTCTGATATTTATAAAAAAAAAAAAAATCTTACTTGTACTTTCATATACATCACTGTGATTTAAGCAAAATCCTCACCTGTTTTACGTAGATTTGACTTGCTATGCCTCTGGGGAGAAAGACAAACTGTCGCTGCGGTAATCACTAGCCTTACTTTATTGTCATGTTTATTTTTTCTGACTGACTGCTGTTAGGCACATTCACCGGATGTAGAATTCAGTGTGATTGGATTCACATGATGATGACGTCACTAGTCATTGTGTACACATAAATTTGCATAAACCACAAACTTCGAGTTGAACCCTATGCACAGCTTCAAAATGACCGAAAATCGCACCCCCCCCCCCCCCCCCCCCCCCCCCCCCCCGGCTTCCCTCCCCCCCCCCCCCCCTTCTTCTGTTTCTGTTTCTTTTTCCTTTTTCTCTTTTATACAGTGCCATTCCGTCAAGATAGATATATTACACGTTATACGATGGTCTGTCATACGATTTTCCGTTGGCAAGTGTAAAAATTTGCCGAGTGTGCTGCATGTAAAAGTTTTACAGACAAAACGTTGGGTTGCTGGTTTTCAACGATGACCAACACTGAATGATAATGAGATTGCACATAAAAAAAAAGATCTTAACACGTTCGTAACTCCAAACGAATGTTGCCTACGACACGAAATCGCCTAGTAAAAATGACCGAGGAACGAGGATGGTCCTTGTTTGTTCTGTGTGCTCTGCGTTGTCAAGAGGTCGTTGCTTGTTCTGTGTACTTTGTGTTTTCATTCTCCATATTCCGTCTGTCAGAACAAAATCCTTTGGCTAACCGACAACGTCTCTCCCTTACCCAACATCCCGGCGCCAACCACCCCTCCGCCCACCACCACCCCTAACCTTTTCCTCTCTCCCCTGTCAGAGTCCTTCATACAATTCAAAACACCCTTCAATTTAACACCGGACATCCAGCTCCACAGCCTTCTGTGAAGCCTCATTTGTTGTCAGACGGCACTTTTTTTTCCTTTTAAATTTTCAAATCTCACTCTACCCAACTGGGTGTTCCTGGTCTACATTTTTTTTTTTTTTTTTTTTTTTTTTTTTTTGGCAGTGTGGCAGTCTAATTGTGGCATCTGGGATCGTGCAGTAAAGGAAGAAATGTCCAAGCCAGCCGTTGAAAGCAGCGACAGATTGGGTTCTGGATTGATCAAATCATCTGGCAGACTATTCCAGGTAACCTAGCAGAAATGCCAACACAGAGCATGCAGACCAAGCAAGGAGACACATGTACTCAGCAACAACACTGGGGAAATGAACGAACATTAATTGATACTGATCCTTGACTGCTGTGAACAGCAATCGTTCGAAGTTATGGGCGTGTAATCGTCTCAAAATGGGAGTAAGAGCTACCCGACTTCCTTGTTATTTACTGTTTACTGTCCCACGTAAGGTTTTGTCTCATACCAATGAAACCGAAGTTACCTGTATTCGTTTCCGTTCGTTGATTGTTATTGATTGTGTTGGGAAAAAAGGGCTTCAAGAGTAACAACAACAACAAAAAAAAAGAAAAGATCTGGGAATGTGGCAGAAATAGCAAACATTGGAGAACTGTGGTGTGCAAGAAAAACTACCATGCCGTATATTTTTACAGCAAATTGGAAAGTGAAATTGCACAGTTCTTTCCTAAATCGTAAAACTGTCTGTCTGTCTCTTTCAGTAAAATTAAAGAGTTCTTGTGAACTATCTATTTACTAAATGGAAGAATCGTCAATCCAATATTATATCTGAAGTTAAAACGTCAGAAATATTACCGAGAAAATAAAAAGTCAGCAGCATGAAAACTGTTTAATTCCTATTTTTGACTTATTTTGATATCTTATATCATCACAGGCTCTCAGGCAAGTTGACAGGGGTCCCGACTCTTCCTTGTAATAATTAATAAAGCTTTGACCCCAGTTTCTAGAAATGAAAGTTGATTCTTGATGAGTGTACAAACAAGTGGTTCTTTCTATTAGGCTTGATGTCGGTGAATTAAACCCACGACACGCACTTTGTTAATTGTAGGCTACATGTATTCAAATCGCGAGGGGCATGTCGGGAACGATTACCTAACAGACGAAAGTCGAACAACTTGTTTTGTTCACCTTGCAGAATATTCATTGTTACCACTCAAAAGTAGTCTACTATGTCATATGCTGACATGGGTAACAAAAAGCGTGGTGTTCGGCGCATTCATATCTGCAGGCATAGCTAATTCTGCCACAACTAACAGTATGTGCTTGAGAGCGTGAACGGGGCAAGCTTAAAGTGTCCGAGAGAGAGAGATAATCTCCAATAGGAAGGAATCTCACTGACATATAACTCCCGGTCATATACCAGTATTAGAAAGGAAACTCACTGACATATAACTCCTAGTCATATACCAGTATTCGACCTGATTCTTTCTCCTCAGTGTCCGCAGAAAGTAATAGCCGGACTCTCCTCCCCTTTTTTCCTTTTTAAAGAATGTTATCCCAGAAAAAAGGCTGGTGTGCAATACCGTAGTATGTTTGTTGTTGAGTTAACAAACAAACAAACAAACAAACAAAGGTGCCACCTAAGAAGCAAAAGAAAATCATGAAAGAGCAAAACAATCCACATTTTCTTGTGAAAATTAGAAAATATAAAAAGATAACCTCTTAAGACACAAGTGCTGAGGGCCAGTTCTTGGAATGAATCCGCAAGGGACTTAATTATAATACACTAATACATTCCAAGGATAAATAAAGAGAAACAATCGGAAGAGTTTGAATGAGAAATATAATTCTATACACACACACACACACACACACACACACACACACACACACACACGCACGCACGCACGCACGCACACACACACACACACACACACACACACACACACACACACACACACACACACACACACACACACACACACACACACACACACACACACACACACACACACTTACACACTTACACACACACTTACAGACTTACACACACACTTACACACACACACACACACACACACACACACACACGCGCGCGCGCGCGCGCGCGCGCGCACACGCGCACACACACACACACACACACACACACACACACATTTTCATACACAGATACATATACACACAAACATATAGGAGAAGCGCGCGAGCGTGCGCGCGAGCGCACTCGTACACACACACACACACACACACACACACACACACACACACACACACACACACACACACACACACACACACGACGCGCGCACGCACACGTTCACGCACGCACGCACGCACGCACGCACACACACACACACACACACACACACACCACCAGCCCCGATGTGGCGGATGGCTGTGCTATAAGTAACATTACCTTACCCTTACACACACACACACACACACACACACACACACTGGATGCCAAATGGTACAGTGAACACTGTTTTCATTTGAATGATGTTCAATATTTTTAAGCCTACTAAAGTCAGCATTTTTTCTTCTAGCTTGCTTGCTTGGGCGAATGGAACCTGAATGTCATGCATGTTGATGAAGCTTAAGGGATTGACAAGAATCATTTTCGACAGCTGGAGGGAGAGGTGGGAGGAGAGAGAGGGCAGTTTTGCCTTGGTTGAGGCTTATTGTCTTGGGGTTAACACTGGTAGCTTTGCCTTGGTTGAGACTTGTTGTCTTGGGATTAACACTGGTAGCTTCGCCTTGGTTGAGGCTTATTGTATTGGGGTTAACACTGGTAGCTTTGCCTTGCTTCAGACTTATTGTATTGGGGTTAACACGGTAGCTTTGCCTTGGTTGAGACTTGTTGTCTTGGGATTAACACTGGTAACTTCGCGCCTTGTTGAGGCTTATTGTATTGGGGTTAACACTGGTAGCTTTGCCTTGCTTCAGACTTACTGTCTTGGGGTTAACACCGGTAGCTTTGCCTTGGTTCAGACTTATTGTATTGGGATTAACACTGGGGCTTCGCCTTGGTTGAGACTTATTGTATTGGGGTTAATACCGGTAGCTTTGCCTTGTTAGGACTCACTGTATTGGGGTTAATACCGTTAGCTTTGCCTTGGTTCAGACTCATTGTATTGGGGTTAATACCGGTAGCTTTGCCTTGGTTCAGACTCATTGTATTGGGGTTAACACCGGTAGCTTTGCCTTGTTAGGACTTATTGTATTGGGGTTAATACCGTTAGCTTTGCCTTGGTTCAGACTTATTGTATTGGGGTTAATACCGGTAGCTTTGCCTTGGTTG
>JADBJO010001940.1:10000-12500 GCA_016801955.1 Conus betulinus | reverse complement strand
CCAACAACAGTCCCCCAACACACTGTTAACACATCCCCCAACAACAGTCCCCATCACACTGTTAACACATCCCCCAACAACAATCCCCATCACACTGTTAACACATCCCCCAACAACAAATCCCAATCACACTGTTAACACATCCCCAACAACAATCCCCATCACACTGTTAACACCATCCCCCAACAACAATCCCCATCACACTGTTACACATCCCCCAACAACAATCTCCATCACACTGTTAACACATCCCCCCACAACAGTCCCCATCACACTGTTAACACATCCCCAACAACAATCCCCCATCAACACTGTTAACACATCCCCCAACAACAATCCCCCCGATCACACTGTTAACACATCCCCCAACAACAGTCCCCATCACACTGTTAACACACATCCCCCAAACAACAGTCCCATCACACTGTTAACACATCCCCCAACAACAATTCCCCCATCACACTGTTAACACATCCCCAACAACACAGTCCCCATCACACTGTTAACACATCCCCCAACAACAGTCCCCATCACACTGTTAACACATCCCCCAACAACAATCCCCATCACACTGTTAACACATCCCCCAACAACAATCCCCATCACACTGTTAACACACCAGCCCATCCCCCAACAACAGTCCCTCGTCACACTGTTAACACATCCCCCAACAAACAGTCCCCATCACACTGTTAACACATCCCCCCCAACAACAGTCCCCATCAGACTGTTAACACATCCCCCATCCACAGTCCCCATCACACTGTTAACACATCCCCCAACAACAATCCCCATCACACTGTTAACACAACCCCCAACAACAGTCCCCATCACACTGTTAACACATCCCCCAACAACAATCCCCATCACACTGTTAACACATCCCCAAACAACAGTCCCCATCACACTGTTAACACATCCCCAACACAACAATCCCATCACACTGTTAACACATCCCCCAACAACAATCCCCATCACACTGTTAACACATCCCCCAACAACAATCCCCATCACACTGTTAACACACATCCCCAACAACAATCCCCATCACACTGTTAACACATCCCCCAACAACAATCCCCATCACACTGTTAACACATCCCCAACAACAATCCCCATCACACTGTTAACAACATCCCCCAACAACAGTCCCCATCACACTGTTAACACATCCCCCAACAACAATCCCATCACACTGTCAACACATCCCCCCAACAACAATCCCCATCACACTGTTAACACATCCCCCAACAACAATCCCCATCACACTGTTAACACATCCCCCAACAACAATCCCCATCACACTGTTAACACATCCCCCCAACAACAATCCCCATCACACTGTTAACACATCCCCCAACAACAATCCCCATCACACTGTTAACACATCCCCCAACAACAATCCCCATCACACTGTTAACACATCCCCCAACAACAACCCCATCACACTGTTAACACATCCCCCAACAACAATCCCCCATCACACTGTTAACACATCCCCCAACAACAATCCCATCACACTGTTAACACATCCCCAACAACAATCCCCATCACACTGTTAACACATCCCCCAACAACAATCCCCATCACACTGTTAACACATCCCCCAACAACAGTCCCCATCACACTGTTAACACATCCCCCAACAACAACAGTCCCCATCACACTGTTAACACATCCCCCAACAACAATCCCCATCACACTGTTTAACACATCCCCCAACAACAGTCCCCATCACACTGTTAACACATCCCCCACAACAAAAGTCCCCATCACACTGTTACACATCCCCCCCCAACAACATCCCCATCACACTGTTAACACATCCCCCAACAACAGTCCCCATCACACTGTTAACACATCCCCAACAACAAAGTCCCCATCACACTGTTAACACATCCCCCCCAACAATCCCCATCCCATCACACTTAACACATCCCCAACAACAATCCCCATCACACTGTTACACACCCCCCAACAACACACATCCCCCCCATCCCCATCACACTGTTAACACATCCCCAACAACAATCCCCATCAGACTGTTAACACATCCCCACAAACAATCCCCATCACCCACATCCCCAACAAACAATCCCCATCACACTGTTAACACATCCCCCAACACAGTCCCCATCACACTGTTAACACATCCCCCAACACAACAGTCCCCTAACCACACTGTTAACACATCCCCCAAACAACAATCCCCATCACACTGTTAACACATCCCCAACAACAACATCCCATCACACTGTTAACACATCCCCCAACAACAGTCCCCATCACACTGTTAACACATCCCCCAACAACAATCCCCATCACACTGTTAACACACCTCCCCAACAACAATCCCAATCACACTGTTAACACATCCCCCAACAACAATCCCATCACACTGTTAACACATCCCCCAACAACAATCTCCATCACACTGTTAACACATCCCCCAACAACAATCCCCATCACACTGTTAACACATCCCCCAACAACAATCCCC
>JADBJO010001940.1:0-2500 GCA_016801955.1 Conus betulinus | reverse complement strand
ACAGAAATGTTACTTTGGGGGCAAAGGAAAAGAGGCAAAAAAAGATTTTTTGAAAAGTGTTTCAAATATACTGAGAGGCATAAATTCCGCACATCAGGTTCCATGGGAAAAGTTTATTTGTTGTTCCTTTTATGACCCATTCCTCAGCTGGTGGGAGTGTGACCCACCTTTCCACAGCGACGTTTCTCGTGCAGCACGTGCCAGCTAGCGCCAGAAGCAAAAAGCCAAAACTGGGCGACAAATTCAGTTCAGAGTGAACATTGCGTAGCTTTCTTTTCACGTGATAAACATACAGTTTAACCCCATAAAATGCAGCAACCCGAATGATTTCACACACTGCAAGGAAAATGCCACAGCTAGACAACAACCAGCGAAACTGCGCTGTTGGGATGCTGAGGGCCGGTTCATCTGTCCGACTGGTGGCAAGAGCCATGAACGCCCACCACACCACTATCTATCGCCTACAACAGCGCGCTGGCAGCCACCCGGTTACTTTCTGACCATCCTCGACCAGGCGCACCTCGAGTGACGACTCAGAGACAAGATCGAGCCATTCGCCTTTTCCATCTCAGGAACCGATTCCTGACTGCTGCTGCCACCGCTAGAGCAACTTTGGGGGAGTGTGGGGGACCCATCAGCAGCAGCACTGTCAGACGACGCCTGTCACATGCAGGAATCAGGTGTCACAGGCCCTACGTTGGCCCTGTATAGACTGACAGACACAGCAGGCCCGGCACCATCGGGCAGCAAATGGTGCATTCCTGGGAAGACGCGCATGGAGGAATGTCATCTTCTCTGACGAGTCACGTTTTGCATGAGCCACGCTGATGGGAGAATCAGAATTTACAGGAGACGAGAAACGTATCATGACCCTTGTGTTAGGCAGCTCGACCTGTTTGGCGCCCTTCAGTGATGGTGTGGGGTGCCATCAACGCCAACTTTAGATCCCAGCTCGTGGTGATCGATGGCAACATCACGGCACAGCGTTACGTGAACCACGTTCTCCAGCCTGTCCTGCTTCCACTCCTGGATCACCATGGTGGACGACGCAGATTTGTGTTCCAGCATGATAATGCTACACCTCACAGTGCCCAGATGACCCGTCACTTTCTGCAGCAGAATGGAGTGGAGGTGATGCCCTGGCCATCCCTGTCACCTGACATGAACTGCATTGAGCACCTTTGGGACGCGCTCGGCAGGAGAGTGAATCGCCATTCTTCAGCATCACTGGGTCAACATCCAGCAGGTGCAGATCCGACGTCTCGTGCAGTCTATGCCTCGGCGTCTTCGAGCGTGTGTAGCTGCCAAGGGTGGATACACCAGATACTGACAGAATCATCTCTTTTGAAAGATGGTTTATGCTGTGCAATAACCATGTTTGACCGTGTTTATGAATTTGATTCAGGTCGTTTTTTTCTGTTCACACATGCTCTTTTCATCAAATGTTCTGACGCAGATTTGGTTTGTTTTTAAGTTGTTACCAAGTTTCCAATTAAATAAGTGACAAATGAGATTTTTGTGCATTTTTTTTTGTATGTTTGTGCGCAATTTTTGCCTCTCAGTATACAAGGAAATAAGCAAGAAAAATGTTATCATCGCTGAGACACAAAGAGAGGGGAAACTGAAATGTTTTATTTGTCAGACAGGGAAAGGACAACAAAAGGGCTGTGTTTGGGGCAAAGAGAAGGGGGGGGGGGGGGGGGGGGGGGGGGGTTTATAATTTTTGGGGGCAGTTTACAGGGGGAGATGGGCAACAGAAATGTTAGTGTTGGGGTATAAAAAAGAAAGGTGCAGAAATGTTAGAGTTGAGGCGTAAAGAAAAGAAAATATCATAGATGTTAGGGGGCCGGAATAGCTCACTGGTAGAGCGCCGGACTCGTAATCCTGGGGTTGTGGGTTCCAATCTCAGCTGGGCCATTTCGGTACAGGGGGATTTTTCCCTCGGAGTTAAACATTGGTTCTGACTCCATTCCCCATACAGTCCTTCGAATGAGACTATAAACCGAGGTTCCGTGTGTGAACGCACGCATGTAAAATCCCATCACCAACTTTCGGAAGAGAAGACCAGTTTGGCCGTTGGTATGGATGACACGTTACAGATAGCATGCACCTTCTCCGAAGATGGAGTATGACTGCCTTAATGGCGGGGGATAAAAAAAAAAACGGTTCATACACACAAAACTCCACTCCCTTTGTTGGATAGATGGGATTAATCCTTGCCTGTCTATACGGGGAGTGTCCGCAGGAGTATCAGCCTGCGTACGCAGAAGAAGAAGAACAAGATACATGTTATATTTGGAGCGCAGGGATAGGGGCAGCACGAATGTTCAGAGCATAAAGAAAAATGGCAACAGATACGCTGCTTAGGGCGCAGAGAAGGCAAAAGAATTGTCCAATCTTGGCCACATAGGGTGGGTGTGGGTGGGCACAACAAAAAATGTCATGTTTGCAGCATAGAGAGAGGTAATAGAAATGTTGTGTTTGGGGTACAGGGAGAGGG
>JADBJO010001939.1:389639-407760 GCA_016801955.1 Conus betulinus | reverse complement strand
TCCTCGACCTGCATTCACGCAAGCTCTTTTTCCAGTCTCATATCCAATCATACATAGACTATGGATCTACTCTATGGGACTCTGCTAGCGCTAACACCCTCAAACCATTGCTAAGCCTACACAGCGAGCACTCAAATTAGTCCTCCTAAAAACCAGTAGTCTTCTGGACTCGGACTATAAAAAGATTCAAGTTCTCCCCTTAAGTCTGAGATTAGAATACAACAAGGGATCATAATGCACAAGATTGTGTCTGGGAAGGCACCCTCAACATTAGTTCACAGATTCTCAATTATTCCTCAAGGACTCTACCCAAACTTCATGTCCCTGTTCCTAAAATTAATTTATTCAAATCCAGTTTAACATATTCAGGTTCCTGTCAATGGAACTCGCTCCCTGAATCAACCAAACAACACCAATGCATAGCAACCTTCAACACCATTATTTCAACCATCTTATGTGCCAATACTTGCATACTTCGCCATAAATCCACCACCAACCACCGACACCCTCTTTGCTTTTTGTATGATCCTGACTATTTAGAAAGTGTTTTGTACTTGAAATGCACATGTTATTCCGTTTAGTAAGTATGCTTTATACGAGTACGCGCGCGCGCCTGCACGCGCGCACGCGCGCGCGTATGTGTGCGCGCGCGCTCGACGTGTGTGTTTCCTGCAATTGTGTCATTATGTTGTTATGCTTGTATGCTTGTATTTTTATGCGATTCTCTCTCTCTCTCTCTCTCTCTCTCTCTCTCGTCTCTCTCTCTCTCTCTCTCTCTCTCTCCTCTCTCTCTCTCTCTCTCTCTCTCTCTCTCTCTCTCTCTCTCTCTCTCTCACACACAGAGTTCTGCTGGAATGACTTGATTTATTATCTGTATGACATCCTCCCCCACCCCACCCCCCCCCAGAGCCGTGGTGACTGGGCCATCATTATGCATCTCCCCCCGATTTGTGCTTATTTTCATCCCCCCCCCCCCCTCCCCCCCCCCCCCCCCCCCCCCCCCCCCCCCCCCCCCCCCCCGTGTGCTTCAAAATCGCTTGTCTTGCATCTCTTAGAATGTTTTGATTGTCAGATTGTTCTAATGCTCTTTCCCGCACCCACTCTCGCCTCTTTGTCCCTCTCTCTCACCTTTCGCTCTCTCTGTCGCCCTTTCCCTGCACTCCTTTCACTCCTTCGTCTCTCTCTCTCTCTCTCTCTCTCTCTCCTCTCTCTCTCTCTCTCTCTCTCTCTCTCTCTCTCTCCCTCTTTTACTTCTTCCTTTTTTTTTTTTTTTTTTTTAATCGTATTGTAGTTCTAGTCACTTTTTGCATGCTTCTTTTGTTGCCTTATCTTATGTTGACCCTATTCAGGGCGAGGACTGGATGTAAAAAAGCACATCAGTGCTTATCTATTATCCTCGTAAATAAAGAATTTTGTCTTGTCTTGCCTTGCCTTGCCTTGTCTCTCTCTCTCTCTCTCTCTCTCTCTCTCTCTCTCTCTCTCTCTCTCTCTCTCTCTCTCTCTCTCTCTCTTAATAACACTGCTACATGTAAGCTTTTCATATAATAACATGTAAGCAGGATAACATTTTGTGTACCCACATCACTGGATCTTTCTAATTAAACCATACATGTGGATGTGAATTGAAATTGATTAGGTGCTTGTGCTGTGAATGTCCGGTAGTGTGAGCTGGTGCTAGACTGAAAGTGGGTTGAAGTCGCTATATGAACATTTGTGAATGTGTATGTGTGTGTGGGCGCGCACTTGCATGGAAGCACGCCCGCCCGCCCGCACGCACGCACGCACGCACGCACGTGTGTGTGTGTGTGTGTGTGTGTGTGTGTGTGTGTGTGTGTGTGTGTGTGTGTGTGTGTGTGTGTGTGTGTGTGTGCGTGCGAGCGCACATGAATATTGTTCGTAAATTGCAACCTAATCTTTCTTGCTAAGTACTGTTGATCTTCATTCATATGTCGTGCTTTGTTGTCTCGTTCATTATTTCCTTCTTGTGTATCATATACACGCTCATGTTGATTTATATTTGTTTTGTTTTTGGTTTTTTTTTTAAAACATTTTTAATTGTTTCTTTTTCAACATAGACAGTACACAAACATTCATGCACCAGCAAATTTGACAGGATACATTATACACAAATACAGACAGTGTTGATCCGTGACAGTAATTCTATTAAAAAAAAAAAAAAAAAAAAAAAAAAAAAGAGCATCGGCAGGTTAATCAAAAAGGGGTAGATACATTTGCCCATTGAGCCAGACAGTTTTTTTCTGAGACATATCAATACGACAGACATATTTTTCAATTTCATATCTTCTTTTCAGATATGAAATATACTGAATGAATTGAGGCTGTTTTACCTTCACATTTGCATTTGTAGATAAAATATTTAGCTAACAGCAGGATTAAGTCAAAAACCTGGTCAGCTCTGTAATGGTTATCGCAGTTAAATAAAACTATGTTTTCTGTTAGCGATATGTTTGAGTTGTTACATTTTTTCATTTATCGAATTTTTGAAATGTCCTCCAGAAATGTTTTGTCCTTGCACAGGTCCAGAAGATGTGTCTTATCGTTTCTTTCTCGTTGTGACTGAAGAATTACATTTGTTCCCAAAATTCTATGAGTTACTCTGATTTGGAACCATTTCACTTTAATATCTTTTATTTTTCCGATTTCTGAAATGCTTTGAACCAACAGACTTCAGTTCCTAGCCTTTCTTCCCACTTATTACAACACTTAGGCTCATTTGCATCTTCCATTAAGATGTCATAATAGTAGTAGTAGTGATTTTATTTGTTGTGGTTGCTGAGGGCATGGTGAAAAAAAGTAGCTTATCCATATTATCCTCTGTGAATATATTCGTATTCGTGTTCTATCATTCTGCTTTTTTTTCTAAAAAAAAAAAAAACGTTATATGCTCCAATTTTATTTAAACAGTAAACAGGATTATACATCATGCAACAATAAAATAAACAGTAAACAGAACATACGTGTAACGCAGGCCTAGTGCCCACGAAACCAAGACCCACACCCTTTCCCACTCTTACTCTAACACTAACCCACTAACACAGTTCCATTTCCAACATTTAATGACACTTCATTGCACAAACCACACAACAGTAGAATCACACGAAACAACATACAACAAAACGCATATGATGAGGGGGATGGGGATGAGAATGATTATGATGAGTACCAGAATGAATTAATTATAACCATAGGACAGGTTGTGAATAGAGAAAATAAAAGCAAACGAAAAGATGTCCAAAAGTCCAAGCACCCGCGCCCGGGAAAGGGTCAATTGCTGGCACTGTGGGGGATGGTAGCACGCAGGCAATGTAGCCCTGCGAGCGCAGAGAAGAATTGTTGAACTTGGGGCGTCGAAATGGGTATGAGGATGAAGGTCCCAGGGCGCAGTCTCCAGGGGGATAACTTGCTGAAGGAATGGCTGGTGATGATGAAGGGGAAGTGGAGGACTGGGGATGGATGGTTCAAACGTAAGAACAGGATAAGAAAAAAAAAAGGCCTGGAGACAAAGCGAAATTGCCGTAAGGGAGGGGAAATGGAATATTTTAGATGACTAAAAATAACGAAGTCTTTCCCCAGCTCTGTTTCTCCATGTAAAAGTTATGACTTTGGTTAGCATCTCCCTTTCCTCTTATAGAAGTTAAATATTAAGGAAAATTTTAGAGAGTGTGGGGCAAGTTAACGCTTACTTGACTATAATAAAATGACTACCATAATGTCCCCTTCTTCAATATAAGGCTTCTACAATGTTTTCTTCCACTTTTGTATTGAATCAAGAGTGATTTCAAATGATTTCCTTTATATATACACGAGCCCAACAGAAATGAGAATAGCAAAAGCCAACCTAAACGCGCGTTTTATCCAAACAATACTATCATAGTACATTACACTACATCAAACAATGTGCTTACCATAAAAGAATATAACGATACAATAATTCGAGTTGGAGGTAAACGAAACGATATCTTCACCTTTCTGTGATAAGCTTTTTACGCATGAAATAAACACCAGTTATTCAATAAAGAGGGTCACGCACCAACAATGAAAAAAATAAGAGACAAGGCTGACGAGGGTTTCTTTGTCCCTCTCCTGTCTGAATCCAATTGTAGCTGAAAGTGAAGTTTTTTTTTTTTTAGAAATGGGAACGCAAGAATAATATACATATTTATAAAAAACAATAGCAAACAAATGAAAAGATACATGCACACAACAGATTGTTAACTCACCAAAACCTGTGAGTGAGCTCTGTGGACTATACAGGCTCTGGATAACCAGATACCTCACCGAGGACACAAGACAGCATCACTTCGATGGCTCGGAGGACCTAAACCTCACCGGTGCGGTCACAACCGAAGATCTCCCTCCCAGGCTCTTGAAAAAAAAAAAAGGAATGTTCTCAGTCCAGGCTAACAGGACTCGAACTCTGCTCGCTCTCAAGGTGAGCCAAGTGATCAGCATGGGCTGCACGGGATGCCTGTATACTGATGCCACTTTAGTTGACACCGAATAACGTGCGTGAAGCGTGCACGCGAGGAACGCGCGCGCGCGCGCGCGCGCGCACACACACACACACACACACACACACACACACACACACACACACACACACACACACACATAAAACATGTGTAAACACGCAAAGCATAAACGCACGCCCAAAAACATTTGACAGTTCGTGACAATACGTTTATCATTTAGTAGCACTGCCTCGGTAAAATCAACAGCACTAGGAACAGTAATCAATCAATGACTATGCACCAATAGAATCCATAACCACAACACTCATCTATCGTATGTGATTACAAAATATTAATGAAACCAAGAATAAACATAACGCTCTTTTATCATGATCTGGCGACGAAAATCAGTAGATATGGAGCGGCAACACAGTTTAAAACGCAGCAGTACTTAAGGTTTGCCGTGTTACATGCAGGCCTATTTTGTCTCTGCCTGCAGGCATCAACACCAGAGTGATGGACCCTTAGTGGCCCTGGGCCCTCTTCTCTTCTCTCTTTTCACTGCTTCTGTCCCCCTGTAGCCCACCTTCAGGCACACACACACACACACGCTCTCTCTCATTTTGTCTCTGCCTGCAGGCATCAACACCAGAGTGATGGACCCTTAGTGGCCCTAGGCCCTCTTCTCTTCTCTCTTTTCACTACTTCTTCTGTCCCCCTGTAGCCACCTTTAGGCACTCTCTGTCTCTCTCTCTCTCTCTCTCTCTCTCTCTCTCTCTCTCTCTCTCTCTCTCTCTCTCTCTCTCTCTCTCTCTCTCTCTCTTCCCCAACTGCTCTCTCTCCTCCCTCTCTCCCTTCCCCTCTTTTTCTCTCTCTTCCTCTTTCTCCCTGTCTCTCCACCTCCCCCTCTCTCTCCCTCCCTCTTTCTTTTCTCTTCCTACACACACACACACACACACACACACACACACACACACACACACATACACTGTTACACCTTTTCATTTGTAGGTAAACCACAACCACCCTTTTCCCCTCTCTTATACCACTAGCAACCCCCCTCTCCCCCCCCCCCCCCCCCCCCTTTAATTTTTTTTTTTTTTTAATACAGCAACTGTTTACCATCCCTTTCTCCTGTAAATAATGCTCACCTTTTCCTTCTTTGCCTTTTCCTCTCGATTACTTCTCACTGTTTTTAGTTTTACTTCTGTCTCGGTTTTACTCTCTTCTCTTCTTCATTTCCTTACCTTTCTCCCTACGGAGAAGGGCCTAGGGCCCGAAATCCAACCTCACTGTTAGGACCAGCTACCACATTCAGGTCAGTTTGACCCTTTTTCCTCCTATTTGAAGTCCTGCAGTCAAGATTTCCTCTCCATCAGGAGGGGGTTACATTTTCGAGAAGACCTAAATGGAGGGTATCCGTTACTCGTACTTTGTGGTACGGAATCAGCGCTCGTCTGCCTGGCCTTCAGCTATTGGTTAACCAGCAACCCCCCCCCCCCCCCCCCCCCAAAAAAAAAAAAAGAAAAAAAAAAAAAAAAAAAAAACAAACGACAACAAAGTAAACAAGAAATTAAAAAAGCATCCGCCAGGTAAGTGCGAGAAGTCAAAATTGATATACCTTTACTCATTAAAACAGTAACTAATTAATCGCAGTCTAACCCCATAAAACGGGAAAAAATGGAGAAGGGCGAAATGAATGCTGCCGTAACACCGCTCAGAATGTCAGGTGTGTGTCGCCAGCTGGACCGTAAAGGACGAGACCGACTCCCAGCAGAAACAGTTTCCCCAAATCAACATTTTTTTTTTAAATCCGGATGTTGCACCGTAAACTGACAGAAATATAACGTTTATAGTCCCACTCCCTCCCCTCTCCCATCTTTTCCCGCATACATGAAAACGCCTTCGCGGACATAAAACTTTTACAGCAGATTTAATGACACAAGCCAACAGCTCTGCATCAGAAAAACAACTTCAACATCAATACAAAATATCAAGCAGAGATAGGCCCTATGTCAATATTGCCCTCCCCCCCCCCCCCCTTTTTTTTTTTCAAGTAGCAAGAGTTTGCTGTGTAATGGTCAGAATGTAAAGCAGACGTTGTCAGTTGGTTTTGCACTGTAAATTTCCCAGATGATTGGGATATCAGCTATTCAGGCTCGTCGCTTGGAAGAGAATGTCGGTTAGTTTTACACTGGTTGGTGTTTTCATGTTATTTAGTTCACGCTGTGCATGCACCATATAAATACGTGTTTTTATATTTTCTATTGAATGAAACAGAAAGTTTAAAAACGTGGCCCAATGTCGGAAGACTTTATTGAATGAAATAGAACTTTTAAAAAACTTAGCCAAACATCGGAAGACTCTACCAAAATGGAGCCACACCTCCACCAGTATTGAGCACATCCTTTAATAAATCGTTGGGGGTTTTTTTTTGGGCACTGAAAACAGCGTTCAGAACATACAATAAACTGAAATGAATGCTTTGTTCAGATAGCTGGACCACCCTCTCAGGTAACCATGTATGCCAGCTTCTTGTTTTTCTGCTGTTGAGCGAGGTCGGTCCACTGCCTGCACATAGCTTTTACTTGCACGTGAACCAACGTATGTGTGCTTCAGACTGGACAGTATGATCTATCAGCGGTGAAATCTGGCGATCATTATCCAACAGTCATTGTTTTTTTAATTTTCTTCCCAACCAGTATTATCGTATTTTTGACAACATATTTTTTCCGGCTGGTGAACAGGAAGCAGAGAGTCAATCAGACCAACAGGACGTGTTGACTACCTTCGGCATGTGCAATAGAACTCTCTCACTCAAGAAGAGCAAAACAGTTGTCCTTCCTCTTCTCGATCCTTTTGCCATCATCATGTAGAGTCACTGGAGCATCATACTGAGGAACAGCTCACCAGGTTCCTCCAACTCTGTCGGGCAAGCGCCGAGACTTGGGTGTTGAACATTTATCCTAGCCATTCTGTTTCTCTGACTGATCTTGGCCTGGTTTGGCTTTACAGGAACAGCTTTAGGGGTTTGCCTGGTCTGCTACCTGCAAGTCTGGTCTGCTGCCTGCAAGTCTGGTCTGCTGCCTGCTAGTCTGGTCTGCTGCCTGCTAGTCTGGGCTGGTGCCTGCAAGTCTGGTCTGCTGCCTGCAAGTCTGGTCTGCTGCCTACTAGTCTGGTCTGGTGTGTCTGCAAGTCTGCTCTGGTGTCTACAAGTCTGGTCTGCTGCCTGCTAGTCTGGTCTGCTGCCTGCTAGTCTGGTCTGGTGTCGGCATTTCTGGGTCTGGTGCCTGCAAGTCTGGTCTGGTGCCTGCAAGTCTGGTCTGGTGCATACAAGTATGGTCTGTGCCTGCAAGTCTGGTCTGTGCCTGCAAGTCTGGTCTGGTGTCTGCTAGTTGGGTCTGGTGCCTGCAAGTCTGGTCTGGTGTCTGCTAGTTGGGTCTATGCCTCCAAATCTGGTCTGGTGTCTGCAGGTCTGGGCTGTTTCCTGCAGGTCTGGTCTGCTGTCTGCCAACACATCATTTAACTTATGACAATCATTATCCAACAGTCATTGGTTATTTCCATTTCTTCCCAACCAGAATTTTAATGCCAACATATTCTTTCATTTATGACAATGATCATTATCCAACAGTCATTGGTTATTTCCATTTCTTCCCAACCAAGATTATCGTATTAATGCCAGCATATTTCTTTCACTTATGACAATGATCATTATCCAACAGTCATTGTTTTTTTTTTAATTTCTTCCCAACAGTATTATCTTATTTTTGACAACATATTTTTTCACTTCTGACAATGACCATTGTCCAACATTCATTGGTTATTTCCATTTCTTCCCACCCAGCATTATCGTATTAATGCCAACATATTCTTTCACTTTCTGACAATGATCATTATCCAACAGTCATGGGTTATTTCCATTTCTTCCCAACCAGCATTATCGTGTTAATGCCAACATATTCTTTCACTTATGACAATGATCATTATCCAACAGTCATTGGTTATTTCCATTTCTTCCCAACCAGCATTATCGTATTAATGCCAACATTTCTTTCACTTATGGCAATGATCATTATCCAACAGTCATTGTTTTTTTTTTTCATTTCTTCCCAACCAGTATTATTGTGTTTTGACACATATATGTTTCACTTCTGACAATGATCATTATCCAACAGTCATTGGTTATTTCCATTTCTTCCCAACCAAGATTATCATGTTAATGCCAACATATTCTTTCACTTCTGACAATGATCATTATCCAACCGTCATTGATCATTTCCATTTCGTCCCAACCGGCATTATCATATTAAAGCCAATACATTTTCTCACTTGTGGCAATGATCATCATTCAACAGCCAATGATCATTTCCGTTTCTCCCAACCAGCATTAATGCCAACACATCAGTTCGCTTATGACAATGATCATCATCCATCAGTAATTGATTATTTTTATTTCTTCCCAACCAGTATTATTATATTAATGCCAACATATTCTTTCACTTGTGGCAATGATCATCATCCAACAGTTATTTAATGCCAACGCATTATTTCACTTATGACAATGATCATTATCCGATGGTCATCGATCATTTCCATTTCTTCCCAACCAACATTATTATTTTAATGACAAAGCATTATCTCACCTATGACAATGATCATCATCCATCAGTTATTGATCATTTCCATTTCCTCCCAACCGGCATTACTATATCTATGCCAACACATTATTATACTTATGACAATCATCATCATCCATTCAGTAGTTTTCTTTTCAAGTAATATTGGTTATATGAGTTTTTTTCCCCCTGCTCCTTGTACATATGCATATGTAGGCAGAGAGATATAAGCTCCCCCACCCCACACCACCCCCGCGGCCTCCCCCCCCCCCCCCTTTTCTTCTTTCTTTTCTTCCTAGTCTCTCTTTTTCCAACCATTGTTATCAGCACCGACATCCCACATATAGTTATTATTATTATGATCACCACCCATTAGTTCTGTTTGGTGGGTATCCCCTTTTCTTCTTTTTTTTTTTTCTTTTGTTGTGTTGGTTTTGTTCTTGTTGTTGGATGTTTCTGTAGTTTTTGGCATAATACCAACATTAGCTCACTTCTCTCAATTAGTCACATTATGATCATCATCCACCAATAATACTGTTTGCATGTTTTTCCCCATTTGCGTGTGAGTGTTGTTGCTTTTAGAGACATGTTACCCCTTTTCTCATGGATCATTTCCATTTCTTCCCACCAGCATTATTATATTAACGCCAACGCATTATTTCACTGATCACCATCCAACAGTACTGTTTACCTTTCCAATAATACAGTCTGCATGAGTTTCGTTTCCTCCCTCCCTGTGCGAGTACATACGTGTAAGTGAAGAGATATGATCTTTAGTGAACCTCTCGTGCTAAATCCGGCACCCCCCTCCCTCCTGTAGAGGCCCCTCGGTCGACGACATCCATTCAAGGCATGGGAATGTGTAGGTGAATGACATACATACATACATACATACATACATACATACATACACACATACATACATACATACATATACATACATATACATACATATCATACATACATACATACATACATACATACATACATACAGTGACGGACCATATTTCGTCCGGTCCCAAATTTTGGGGATACGTTGGACTGGAACAGGTAAACCTGAAAACATCCGGTTGACCTGAGGTGATTTTGACCTACGTTTTGTGTTGGTCAGGTGAGCGAGGATTTCCCTCCAGTCTCCACAGAGCTACCGACCAAGCAACTTATCCAGAAGAGCCAAAGTGAGACTGAAGGCAGGTCCTCGCTGGCAGCAACGTATCTTCCAATCGTTAAATGGAAGTTAGGGTTTGTACTAATGAAGTTGTTTTTTTTCTACACGTGATTGTAATTTTTACAGCTTTTAGTAAAGGCCTAAAAATATTTAATTGTTGCCTTGATATATCTTATGATTTCACGAGACATAGGGTGACAGTAGGAAGTTGTAGTTAGTGTAAGTGTGAGTCGAGCAGTGGATGAGAAGAATGGAGTGAGTAGTTGATAGAAAGAATATGTATACTTATATGTATATTCGGGGTAAACTAATCTAGATGAATCAAGGTATTATGAATTATTAAAAAAAAAGTGTTGTTTATCTTTTCCTTAAATTATTATAATGATGTGAGTGTTGGTGTGCTCTGGAAATGAGCAATGAAAATTATTGTGCATAATTATGGAAAATGTATTCTGATTCATATTGTGGATACGTCTAGTGATAATGATAAAATTTCTTTTCTTGATAAAAAGGGACCAACGAAAATCGTTCTTTGTAATGTAATTGGACACGTCTAGTGATAACATGAAAAAATAAAAACATTCTCTTCTTGAAAAAAAATGAAACAAAAGGGAATCGTCCCTTTATATATAATAATAATTTTATTCTTGGTAATTTGAAAAAGGATTCATTGTGGAAATCCTTTCCTTCAATGTGAACAATCATGGTGTTAGACAAGGAAATTTTTTCTCTATAGTAATGCATCCACTGTAGTGAAACTAAGTAGATTTTATTATGGGCATTTCCCCCCAAAATGCCAGTGAAATCTTATGTGAAAAATGACTGCTAGTGACAATCAAGAACGATCAATATGTGGGAAGTAGACTACATAATCAAGGTAGCTATCAGTTCCCCAGGTGTCGGTGAAGCCCCCGTGTCCGACTCGGAACTGACTGCCATCCGGGTGTGATGTGCAGCCCGTGCCAGGCCGCCGTCTCTGCCCCGTGGGGGTGTTGAGAGGCTGACCGAGGGTCAGTAGACATCGTGTGTGCACTGCCAACCAGGTGTGGGATGCAGTACGAGCCAGGCCGCTGTCTCCGCCCCGTTGGGGGTGGAGAGGCTGTCCGTGTAGTCAGCAACGAGCTGGTGTGTGAAAGGGCTTCAGAGTTCGTCGGGACGACAACTTGTGTTTTTCTTCCGTTTATGTGGGAGTCCCTGGAAGGACTCCACAAACTGCTTCCGTGAGAGGCTTCATTTTCCGTCGAGTCAACGTGTGTCCTGTTGTGTGGGAGTCCCTGGAAGGACTCCACGAACTGCTTCGGTGGGTGACTTCTGAACTGTGTGAAGACTGTGTGACTTGGGCCACACGTGGCCAAGTGCATGAACTGTTTGTGGTCACACTGCTGTCGGTGCCAGCATAGTATGCGCAGGTGCCTCCCCGTCTCTTATGCACAGTACAGAGTCCGGTATCATTCGGTGACAGTCATATATATATTTCTGGAATTGTTCCTATTAGGCTACACGTTCGCAAGAAACCATCAAAGGGATAGGACACCTCAACCATCAAAGGGATAGGACACACAACCATCAAAGAGATTGAAAACTACAGCTATCAAAGGATAGGATACCACAACCATCAAAGGGATAGGACACCACAAACATCAAAGGGATAGGACACCCACAACCATCAAAGGGATAGGATACCACAACCATCAAAGGGATAGGATACCACAACCATCAAAGAGATAGGACACTACAACCAACAAAGGGATAGGACACCACAACCATCAAAGGGATAGGATACCACAACCCTCAAAAAGATAGGATACCACAACCATCAAAGGGATAGGATACCACAACCATCAAAGGGATAGGATACCACAACTATCAAAGAAATGGGATACCACAACCATCAAAGGGATAGGACACCACAACCATCAAAGGGATAGGACACCACAACCATCAAAGGGATAGGATACCACAACCATCAAAGGGATAGGACACCACAACCATCAAAGGGATAGGATACCACAACCATCAAAGGGATAGGACACCACAACCATCAAAGGGATAGGACACCATAACCATCAAAGGGATAGGACACCACAACCATCAAAGGGATAGGACACCACAATCATCAAAGGGATAGGATACCACAACCATCAAAGGGACAGGATACCACAACCATCAAAAGGATAGGATACCACAACCATCAAAGGGATAGGATACCACAATCATCAAAGAGATAGAAAGCCACAACCATCAAAGAGATAGGATATCACAACCATGAGTGCCACAAAATTACTATGATTACGAATATGCAAATCGGGTTTTAATCTCTGCCCATTTCCTCACCATCAGTTGAAGCAGCAACGAGAGAGGCTGGGGTTTGCACATGGCAGTCACTTGACGGCGGCGTCTCTCGCCAGTGGGCTCTGCAGTCATGAAATATGGGCTGGCACACCCGTGAGCATGCTCACGTGGAGGTTCTCTCGTGTCAGGTCCAGTAGTCTTTACATAGTGGCATCTGCCAAGGAACAGTTGTCCCTTGACGTCTTAGCGGAATGCCCTATGCTTTCCTGCACCTTAGTCACAGCACAGGCTTTGAACGGTGGTGCGAGAATGCTCCAAAAATCAATCATGATAAATTTCTGCTACTGTTATTGGTAAGGTCACGACATTTCTCATGCTCATGAGTAAAAGCATCGTCGACATCTATTCAGAGCATGTGAATTTGTGTCTGTGTGAAACCCGCTAAGTTCACATACTTTCAAGCATGTCTTTGAATAGCACATATAATTCACAGCATAGCTGAAGTCATCCATTTGCGAGGAATTTGATGAGAAGATTGTTGATATTTGTAGATGGCAAATCGAATCTGTCATGGCTGCTACGGGAATCCCTTCACCTCTCAGTCTGCCTTCTTGCTGAAGATATTGAAAATGGTGTAGGTCTTTTTACAGATCCATCTTCCTGAAAGCGCTGTTCAACTGATTGGGACCAGTATGGCACACATGCATGCATACATACATACATACATACATACATACATACATACATACATACATACATACATACATACATACATACACGCACGCACGTACGCACGCATACATACATACGTACGTACGTACGTACGTACGTACGTACGTACGTACGTACGTACGTACGTATGTATGCATGCATATATACATACATACATACATGCTTTCATATATACATACACACAAACATTCAATCGTACTGCGTGTTAGCTGCAGAATTTCCTCTGTGTACAACTGAATGCAAGCTGTGTACAGCTACATTGATAGCAACACACCTGTGGTTTCACGTTGCTGGCTGAGGGGAACAAATTGTCAGTTATGGTCCCGTCCCAACCCCCACCTCCCATTCCACACCTTACTCCCCCAACCCGATCTAACTACTTTTACACAAAAAACATAGATCTTTACATAAACACATCTGCTGAAACCAGAAATTTCGATTACCTCCCTTTCGACCGCTATGAGAAGCCGCTATTGCAAGGACTAGCTGGAGACGTTTACCATGTTATTCAATTGTTGTGTGTGTGTGTGTGTGTGTGTGTGTGTGTGTGTGTGTGTGTGTGTGTGTGTGTGTGTGTGTGTGTGTGTGTGTGATCTTTAAAATTTGTTTGTTGGTAATGTCTGCCATTTTGTGGTAAGCTCAGCTTACTTTATTTATCTAAACTAGCTTGATACGGATTTTGCTTCAGCTGAATATAACTTGTTACTTCCTGTATTCCTTGGCCGCTACAACATGACCCAGCCATGGTAGGATGAAAAAATGTAACCAACAGGGGAAGGTGACCAATATAAAATAGTAGGGAAGGGTGATCATTAAGTCAAGTTAATCAAGGATGCTCTATCATCTCATAAAACACATTTTCTTTCTTCTGATCTCAAATAAAACGAAAATTGACATTAAAATTACGAAACATTTCCCTGACAAAAGAAAAAATTCTGAAATATAATTGTTATGACAAACTTTGACAAATAACATAACATTTTTAAACACAGAAATGAATGAGTCTCGTCTACTTCACACATTTTCAGAGAAAGAAATAAATCGCATGAAATATCATATATATGATAAAATCATAACATTATTTTTGACACTTGTTAAATTAAAAATGAAAAAGAAAGAAAGAAAAGAAGACACTTTCACTTGAAAAGCCTTTGATTCTCCCCCTTCTTTCTACCAACATGCATTTATGAGCATCCATTGACATCTTCGCTTACTGCACAAGAATATGTCAGCGGAAAAAGATGGGAAACAGTTTAACATCTGAGAACGTATGAAATACTAACATGAGATACACATATTTATGTGGACACCCTACCCTACCCCCTCTCCCCCTCCCCCCTTTATTCCGCCCCTTCCCCAACCCCTCTCCCCACCTTTCAAGAACAAATTGCCTTTACAACTGTTAATTACTCGTACACACAAACACGCACCCACGCACAACACACACACACACACACACACACACACACACACACACACACACACACACACACACACACACACACACACACACACACACACACACACACACACACACACACACACACACACACACACACACACACACACACACACACACACACACGTACGCATGCACGCACGCACACAGGCGCGCGTACACATCTATCCTCTATTTGGACGCTCACTTTGATATACATTTTCTGTACATCACATTAACAAGACGAAGGGTGGTGAGAACATGGGATAAAAAACTGTGCCTTGAGGGTCGCCAGTTGAGAGAGAGAGAGAGACAAAGATAGCAGAAGAATGTTCTGGACTCTGTTGCTAGCAGACAGACCAGAATCACAAGATGACACCTTTCAGTCTTTCTTCTTCTTGACTTAGTCTTCCTAGCAAATCGCTTTGTTGCTGTCGCCGTGTAGGTCCTGCATGTGTCAGGTGCAGGGTATAGAAAGAAACCTAGACCTTGTTTGGTTATGTTTTCTTGTTTGTTCTGTGTGCTGTCTCTTGGAATTTGCGATAGGCAGTCAATTAGAGCGTGTAATCATCTCATCGTGGGAACAAGAGTTGCCCTACTTGTTCGTTATGATGGTTTGCTGTTTTCTGCCTCACCAAAGATATCCTTTCATATTAATCAAACCGAGGTTAGCTATATTTGTTTCTGTTCATCTATGTGATCTGTTTGACTATATTCAAGACGAAAAAGCTGATTTCATTACACGACCACAGTAGTAGTAGTAGAAGTAGAAGTGGAAGCAGCAGTAGTAGTAGTAGAAGTAGTGGTAGTAGTTTGCTGCAATGTGCTTGATGCATTCCAGGACTGTGACAAGGGGTATACATCCAGTTACGTTCAGATGGCAAACTCTTTAACGTTCGACGATTTCAGGCCAAGACTAAAGTATTTGATGCACTGCTGACAGAATTCCTCTTTGCAGATGCACTCCCATGAAGACATCCAGTGCTTCACAGATCGCTTTGCCAGGGCCTGTCAACAATTTAGACTTACAATTAGCCCGTGTAAGACCAAGCCCATGTTCTAACCTTCACCATGCTGGCATTGCTCTACCACCACTTGTCGTCATCAACAACACAGAGATCAAATTGTGAACAAGTTCTTTGGGCAGCACTGCAAGCAGCAATGGATCTCTGGATCCAGAAGTGATCTTGCGCATCTCAAAGGCAGACTCTCAGAGAGTCTGTGGCAAGACCATGGCATCAAACTGCGCACAAAGATTGCCGTGAACAGAGCTGTGGTTCTGAGTGCTCTCCTCTACTGTTGTGAGACTCTGACCTCGCACCGCCGACACATGCAACAAGTTGAACAGTTCCGTCAATGATGCTTGAGCAAGATCTGCAGCATCAAATGGCAAGACAGAGCGTCAAATCAGGATTGAGTGTATGCTCATCAAAAGCCAGATCCGGTGGGCATAACACTTTGTCCATATGGAGGACAGCAGAATTCCAAAGATGCTGTCTCTAAGGTCAATTGAAGGAAGGACAACGTGACCAAGGAAGGCCTCTCAAGAGATACAAAGACACCTTGAAGGCCAGCCTCAGAAGCTGCAACATCGACTTTCTGGGAATGTCGCAGTTGACAGAACACAGTGGAAACAACGGTGTACCCAGGGCACAAAGACATTTGGGCACAACAGAGCAGTCGCCATCCAGGAAAAGAGGAATCAGAGAAAATGGGGCCCATCCTTACAAAACTCCATTTCATGCAGCGGCTGTGGACGAGTTTGTACCTCAAGAATTGGTCTTCGTTCCCACATGAAGACTCACATCAGCAGATGACCTGCCCGCCTACTCATCCATCGTATACGATGGGAGAATCTATCATCATCACCATCAGTAGTAGTAGTAGTAGTAGTAGTTTTTTAATCGTTATTATTATTATCATTATCATTATTGTTGTTGTTGTTGTTATCATTGTTGTTGTTGTTGTTGTTGTTGTTGCTATTGTCAATGTTATTTGTGACACGTCACTTGACAACTCCACCTGATGGGTCCCAAACACCTTCTTGTACAGAAGGTACAAATATACATGTCACACCACACCCCTCTTCCACCCCCTTTCTTTCTCTCTCCTTTTGTCTCACAAAGAGCAGTATAGATATTAAATCTATGTCATCTCTCCATCTCTCCCCTCTCAAGATTCTCCAGCTCCCCCCCTCCCCCCCCCCCCCCCCCCCCCCCCCCCCCCCCCCCCCCCCCCCCCCCCTCTCCCTGATGTGGCGACAATGACACAGTGAAAAAATTACGTAATTTTTGGAGCACATCGCTCTCCCCCCTCTCCCTTTCCTGATCAAAATACGTGCTCTCTCTCCACTAGATCAGAGAAAAAAACCAGCATCTCCCGCCTCTCTCCCTCCTCCCCCCCCCCCCAACACCACCCGCACGCCGACTGTCGTGCGTGTTAACCGGGAATGACGGATTATGTTAAACAGCACTTTGTCAACTGGCATGTACTGATATAGGCGCTGAAAAACAACCCCAACTGTTATGGCACAAGCAGACTTTCGAATGTTCGAAATGTGTTCCTTCTACTGCAGGGGGTGGGGGATGACCAACCCCCTCTCCTCCCCTCCCTTTTTTTCTTCGTCTTTAGTGCCACGAAGTCGACTGCAACAGGAACCGGGATAGAGAGTTTGGCCTATAAATAGGAATACAGAGTTTGGCCTATAAATAGGAATAGAAAGTTTGGCCTATAAATAGGATAGAGAGAGTTTGGCCAAAACCGCTGGTGAACAGTCACTGCTCCTCAGACCAGCTGTAGATAGAACAATACTGTGAAGCCACAAAGACAACAGGGGTAACCAGAGAGAGAGTGCATGGTCATCTCACTTGATCTGACCTCCTTGTCTAGGATTGACTGAAATCCCATAAATGTAAGTTGAAACTATGTCTCTAAATTTTGAGACTATGTAATTATTGTATTATGCCATGTGGTTTGACAGTATAACTTCATGCCAATACTTGATGACATCTATCAAGATGATGAATGAGTATTCAGTTGTAACAGTTTGTGTGTGCTACAACTTGGTAAAAGCTATTACCATGCTTGGGTAAGATTTTTCGTTCACAATTCTGACCATCTTTCTTTGAGTACAATCTGACTTTTGCCAGTGCAATTCTGTCTGTTCAAGATGATAACTGAATGATAAATTCTGATCAGAAAAGCAGTATCCCTGTACTAGGTGAAAACTATTAGGTTGATTTATGAACACCTGTGATTGTCGGGATGCTTTGTAGTGTGTAACCCAAGTCTACACTGCGTGTGTTCTTGTTCTCAAGTTACTGGAATTTAATTCATAAGAAAAATGGAAGAGTTATTTGACTAAAATCGTTTAGCATTGTATTACTGTCTCCAACCCTTT
>JADBJO010001939.1:372139-384639 GCA_016801955.1 Conus betulinus | reverse complement strand
TCCTTCCAAACTGCCCAAAAGGGAAGTTCCAATGGTCACGTAAATACTGCAATATATATACGTGAAGGGCTTCAGTATAACATTAAGTGCATCACCAATCCCAAAATCTGTCAGTGATGTACATGCATACGTAGCCAATAGAAAACTTGGTAATTCTTTTACAATAAATGTTATGTCAGTATATTTTCCTAAAGGCCCGAATGATCAGAATTCTGACTGGCTACGCGCTATTCAAGATCAACATTGTAATAAGTGGTTCATAGCGGGCGACTTTAATGCTCACTCGCCTTTCTGGAAAATGATTGTAACACAGTTACAAGTAATCGACTTGTTGAAAACATCGTAGATAGTTCATTCCACCTTTTTAAACGATGGCAGTATCACCCGGATCCTAGATATATCAAACATAGAGCTACAGCTATAGACTTTCCTTTATCTCACCAGAACTTGCTCCATCTTGTACATGGGAAACATGTAAAGATACTTTAGGTAGCGATCATTTGCTTATAATTAAAACCCTTGTTAAAGAAAACATTCAGGGTAATAATGATGTACATGATACTCCAGTGAAAGACGACTATAAGTGTGCTGACTGGGATAAATTTCAAACTATTCTAGCTTGTCAAAACTTTGATATATGCAAGAGCATACTGACACGCAATATTCAGAATTCAAGGATGCAGTTATTTTGGCAGCTAATTCATCAATCCCAAGACTACAAACTACAAAATAGTCTAAACATGTGGGGAATATCTGGTGGACTAATGAATGTGAACAAGCTGTTGATTTTAAAAAAAATGTAAGGTGTACATTAAGGCCAAAACAGAAGAAAGTCTAGATGAAAATTTGCTCAAACAGTTAATAGAAGAAAGTCATATGGAAATGAAGAAAGCAAAGACACACAGTATAAAGTAATAGCCGAAGCAAAACAGCTATATTGGAATTCTTTTTGCACAAAGGAAGTTATATATAACAAGTTCTAAATAAGGTTTGGAACAAAGTGAAATGCATGAAAAATGGAATTAGACTTTCAAGCTATCCAATAGAATCTAATGAGAATAAGTTTACTTCTGATGGAGAAAAGGCGGAAACTGTCGTGGATATGTTTTCTATGAAGTAAAATCAGAAGGTCTGTCCTCAAACTGTAAAATATATAGAGAAAAAAGAACAATCGCGCAGCCTTTCTGTTCAGACCTTCTTCCTGATAATGATCTCTCTGTTGATGCACCGATAACAATCAGAGAGTTGAAAAGCGCAATATATGCTATCAGCAACAAAAAAATGCTCTGCTGGTCTTGATATTGTGAGTAATGAAATGTTGAAACATCTCCATAATAACTGTATTGTTTTCCTGCATCATATAGTTTAAAATTGCTGGGAAAATGGCATTCTTCCTCAAATATGGAAAAATTCGTTCCAATTTCAAAACCTGGAAAACCTATGAATGACAAAAACAGTTACCGCCCTATGGCTCTCACTTCCCATTGTAGTAAACTTGTAGAAAGAATTGTTTTGAATAGGCTCATGCACTTTTGTGAAAAGAACAATGTAATACCAATTAATCAAGCTGGACTTATGAAAGGAAGATCTACAGTTGAACACTTGGTTAAATTGTCTACTCAAATAAAGCGTCAGTTTGCCCGTAGGAAAAGTATACTCGCTACCTTCTTTGATGTTAAAAAAGTCTATGACCAAGTCTGACACAGGCGCTTTCTATACAAACTGAAACTGATTGGAATATCCGGAAACAGTACAATTATATTAAATCATTTTTAAATAATAGAAGTATGTTAGCCAGAGTAGGTAGAAGACACTCAAACACTCAGAAAACTAGACATGGGAATCCCGCAAGGCTCAGTATTAGCGCCTATTCTTTTTAACATCCTTATTCACGATCTCCCAAAAGCAGTCTCCAAAAATGACGTTCTAATGAAATACACAGATGATATCTGTATGTGGATGGAAGTAACTCTGAAAAAGTCAACCCCACAAATAGCACGGAATTATGTTAGAAGACTACATCAAAGAAATTTAGATAGCATAGGGAACTATATGAGAGAAAATGGTCTGTCTTTGTCCACTGAAAAAACAAATATGATGTTATTTAATGCAGGAAGCAATCCAGAAAATGTACCAGTCTTCAAGAAAAAGAAACACCCGAAGGTGCTGGAGAGGACCCAGAGAAGCACTGTCTTCACCTGCCTTTAGAGCAGTCCTGTAACACCCTTGGAGGCCTGCGCTGTGTTGACGATGGGTACAGGCACGCACAGGACACTCCATTAAGATATCAAGGGACATAACTGCTCCAGAACAGAGGTAAATCAGACTACAGGATGCAACTCATAACAGCCTTAAAGTAGCGTCCCCATGGGCGTACCAGCCCGTATTTCATGACTGCAGAGCCCACCGGCGAAAAACACCACCCTCCAACTGTCGAGCACACCCAACAGACCCAACCACCCCTGCCCACGGACAGATGAAGACAGTGCCACTCCAGATACAGCCAAGCTTTCGCCATACGGTCTTATGTGCCCTCGAGAGAGAATCCAGTCTTCAAACTTCTAGGGGAACCTTTAGAATATAAACAAAGTATTACATTTTTAGGACTTTTCTTTACTCCAAAATTATCTTGGAATATTCATTTTGAATATATATTAACAAAGGCTAGGAAAAGTTTGAATTTACTAAAGATCATAAGCAGACTACCTTGGGGAATGGATTCCCATCTCTACTCCATCTTTCTATTGCTCTTGTTAGATCAAAACTTACATATGGTCCGGCGGGGCCGACCGGGCCGTGACTGTGGATAGGGTGTCGGAATGAGCGGCGTGGGTGCCCTGCCTCTGAGGTGGCGCAGAGGTTGGGAAAGCAAAAAAAAAAAAACAAAACAAAACAAAACAAAAACAAACAACAAAAAAAAAAAAACATATGGTCAAGAAGTGTACTTTAGCGCTTCAAAATTTCTTCTAAAAGCTACAAAGTTTGGATTGCAAAGCCATTAAATTTGCTCTCGGTATCCCTATTCATGCCTCAAATGCAAAGACATATACAGAAGCTGAATTTTGCCCCTTGATGATTATCGTGAACTAGCTGCATCAAAATTTGTCATAAAATCGAATGCTGGTGATAATTACATTCAAGAAGATTTAAAAATTAGATCAGACACTGACTTTCCAAAAAGGGCAATTACGATTAAATCGCAAGAAACAATAGCTACACACGCTTCTGATTTGATTAAATGTTCAAAAATAGATGTTAAAGAAGTGGCTAAAAAAAAATCATCTTCTTCATCTATTCCATCATGGGAGATACCAAAACTCGGTATCCCTATTCATGTAGAGACGCCTATGGAGCAAAGCTACCTAAAGAGAAAACACCTCCAAAGAAATCCAGACGCCAAGAAGAGATGGACAAGATCAGGGTCCAAAAGAAAAACCTCAAGAAGCAAATGAAGACCGCACTGCCAGCTGAAAAACAAGGCTTGGAAAACTCTGGGAAGACCTGAATGCAAAACACAGCGCCCTCAGCAAAGCGGAATCTGCGAGGAAGAGGAAGAGCAAAAAGAAGAAGACACAAGAGCGCTTCTTTAGAGACCCCTTCCAGTTTGCCAGAACTCTGTTTGAGCAGCCAAAATCTGGGACCCTAAGTGTGGACAAAGAAGTTCTTGAGCAGTATCTGAGGAAAGCATACTCTGACTCACAGAGTAAAGCACCACTCGACTTTCAAGGTCTGGTGTGGCCAACCAACCCTGAGGAACAGTTCAATGACAAGCCTCCAACGTTGGCGGAAATCAAGAAGGTGGTCGACAAAGCCAGAGCCAAATCATCACCAGGGCCAAACGGAATACCTTACCAGCTGTACAAGAAATGCTCCAGGCGCTGGAGTGGCTCCACAGGCTGCTGCGATCAGCTTGAGAAACCAGAAGATCAGCGGCCAGTGGATGACGGCAGATGGTTTGTACATCCCCAAAGAGCAAAACTCAAGTGACATCAGCCAGTTCAGGCCAATATCACTACTGAACGTCGAAGGAAAAATCTTCTTCTCTGTCATGGCAGCAAGGCTGACCAAGTACCTCATGGAAAACAAGTACTTGGATGTGTCAGTCCAGAAAGGTGGCATCTCAGGCGTGGCTGGCTGTGTAGAACACGCCACAATGATCTGGGACGCAATCCAAAGAGCAAAAACAGAAAAGAGAGACCTGGACGTAGTGTGGCTTGATCTGGCAAACGCATATGGATCTGTGCCCCATGAGATGATACAGCTGGCTCTTGAGATGTACCATGTGCCAAAGAACAACATCCGTGACATGCTCAAGACGTACTTCAATGGCTTCTCAATGCAGTTCTCTACCAAGGAGTACACAACAGATTGGATCAACTTGGAAGTGGGCATTGCAATGGGCTGAGCAATTTCCCCAATACTGTTCGTGTTGGCAATGGAAGTCATCTTGAAAGCAGCAACAAGCAACGCAAGACAAACAGACCCTTGGTGATGGATACAAGATGCCCCCTCTCAAGGCCTTCATGGATGACACTACAGTGATTTCATCCAGAGAAGACGAGACACGTCATGTGCTGGAGAGGCTGGATGACATAGTTGCCTCATCCAGAATGAAGTTCAAGCCAAAGAAATCACGGAGTCTCTCACTGAGGAAAGGAAAAGTGGCCGAATCTGTGGTCTTCAGTGTTGCCAACCAGGCCATTCCAACAGTTTCAGAAGAGCCAGTCAAGAGCCTTGGAAGATGGTATGATGATACGCTGAAAGACACACAAAGAGCAAAAGAAACCAAACAGATGTCGGAAGAAGGCTTGGAGACCATTGACCAGTGTGGGCTCCCTGGCAAATACAAGGTCTGGTGTCTGCAGTTCATGCTGATACCAAAGCTCCTATGGCCTCTGATGATATACACGACATCTGCACCAGCATAGTGGAGGCAATGGAATCCAAAATCAACAAGTTCACAAGGAAATGGCTTGGTGTCCCCACCCTGTCTGACTGACATAGCGCTGTACTGTCGCCAAGCAAAGCTGAAACTACCACTGAAATCCATCCTGGAGGAATACAAAGCAGGGAAGATCAGACTTCAAAGCATGCTGGAGGACTCAGGAGACAAGGTGGTAGAAGCAATCAAGCCCCAGCTGAAGACAGGCAGAAAATGGAAAGTTCAGAGGCGATGGATTCTGCAAAAGAAAGTCTCAAGATCAGAGAAATAACAGGACACACACAGACCAACAGACAAGGACTGGGGAATGACCAAAACTGAATGGTGGTCAAAGGCCAAGGAAAAGCCAAAAGAGACATGATGATTCAGGAGATGAGAAAAGAAGAAGACCAAAAAAGACTCCAAAAAGCAGTCCAGCAGAGCCAGCAAGGCAATGGACAACGTGGGAGAATGCACTCCAAAGAAGTCTCACTTGGAATGACATTTGGCACATGGCCCCTCTCAGGATCAGCTTCATTCTCAGATCTGCATATGACCTTCTGCCCTCAAATGCAAACCTGGTGAAGTGGGGAAAAACAGACGATCCTTCATGCCCCCTCTGCCATGGAAAACAAACAGTGGAGCATGTCCTTAGCTCTCATGTAAAGTAGCCCTGGCTCAAGGAAGGTACACATGGAGGCACAACCAAGTGCTCAAGAGATTGTACAAGTAGTCTGGGCTAGTACCAACACCACAAAAGGGAAAATCAGGACTCCAAAGCACCCGCAACATTCTTCACGGCAGGAGGCAGCGAATCATGGCCAAGAACAACAGTGCCACTCGGAACATGCAGGCAGAGTCTGCTGGACGGGGCAGATGACTGGGAGTGCACTGCAGACCTCCCAGAATGGAAGAGTCACCCAGAGATCATCAGGCAAGAGTGGCATGAGACCAGACATAGTAGTCCACTCTCAGTCAACCAAGCAGCTGATCATGATCGAGCTCACGGTGCCATATGAGAACAGAATGGAGGCAGCTCAAATCTACAAGACTGAAAAGTATGCTGATCTGGCAAACAGCCTGAGGAGAGAAGGCTATCAGGTCAAAGTCCTCACAGCAGAAATTGGAGCTAGGGGGTTTGTAGGAACGTCTGCATAAGCCTCATGAAACAGCTCTCAGTTGCAGGGAGGGAAAAAACCAGAGCCCTGAAAGCAATGGCAGAAGCAGCAGAGAGGTGTTCAAGCTGGATCTGGTCAAGGAGGAACAAAAGTGAACTTCATAAGGCTTAAATTTCCTACAAATATCAGGTGTCCCTGTGGCTCAGTGTGTGGCCCAACCCCCCTAGAGTGTCAGGAGTTAAGGGCCGAAACACTTGCTTGAAGGGGGGCTTCTCTTCTGAGGACTCTCTGCTGCCACGCTCTCCACGAGTTTACGAGTTTCTTTCTACTTCCATCATGGGAGATACCAAAACCTATTCTTGATACTGGTTATACTGATATCAAAAAGGGGTAAATATTAATATCATCACAAATTTAGCAAAATCACATGTATACGAAAGATATCAAACTCATTTTCAGGTGTTTATGATGGTTCTGTTTTAGATGAAGGAAATGTTGGTGCAGCATTTGTTATTCCTTCACTTAAAACTCAAAGATCGTTCTTTCTGGGTAGCAGTTTATCTATATCCACAGCTGAATTAGTAGCTATTATGATAGCAATGGAATTTCTGACAGATCTTCCCATTAACATCGCTCAGATAGTTTTCTTTGTATATTCAAAATCAGTCCTACTTGCCCTTGACTCCACTAATATATCGACACGACCCGACCTTGTGTTTGAAATTAAATATCTTTTATACTGTCTGGTATCTAAAGGCATTATAACAGAATTTTACCGGATTCCCTCGCATACTGGTATACTTGGAAATGAATTGGCTGATAGGGCTGCGAAAAAAGGTGCTAAAAAAGCAGGGTCATTTTCTGAGTTGAAAACAAAACCGTCAGTAGTAGAATGTTATCGTACCCTTGAATCGACTGCACGGAAGAGAGCTCAAACAAATGTTGATACGTCTACCGAGATTTCATCCAACCAATGGGAAGCTTTTCAAATAGATCTTGTATTCAGAAAATTGCCTGATCTTCCAGTTTTATTATTCCAGACAAATATCTTCCCTTATAATTCGATTAAAGCTAAATGCTTTGAAAACAAAATTCAGTAAAAATACTAATTGTATTTGTGGTGAAGAGATAACAATAAAACCACATTTTGTTCAATTGTCAGAAGTTGACTACTTTCTTACCAACATCATTACGATCCAATACTTTTTCTGATACAAAACTTGCAAGATCCACTTTCGAATCATTCTCTGCTGATGGAAATTTCTGAGTACTTAATACATAGTCCGATTGGGCTTTTTATTTAGATAGTTTTGAGCTAACTCATTTTGTTTAAGATAGTGAAGGATTTTTGTTTTCTTGCTATATGTTAGTTGTTTTTTCCCACTTATTGTTGTATTTAAGATTATTGATCTGTGTTTTTTTGTTGTTGTTGTTGTTTAGACACACATATACAGATACATACGCGTACACACCCACATACAAAGGCCTATATTCATGCTTACACAACACATAGGCTTATTCATTTAATCATTCAGTCAGTCAGTCACTCTCTCCTTTCATTCACGTCTAATATCACACTCAAAGTGAACAGACGTTAAACAGAAGTATGAACACACACACACACACACACACACACACACACACACACACACACACACACACACACACACACACACACACACACACACGCACGCACACACACACACACACACACACACACACACACACACACACACACACACACACACACGTTTTCTACTCCACGTTTCTACAGCTTAGAAACTTCGCGTCGTGCCCAGTCCTCCCACGCATGAGGCGGTGGTCACCGACCAGACTGGCCAGCGGTCAGCGCTGGGACACGTCAGCTGCTGATGCGCAAGATTTGGAGGTCAGGCCTGTTGCCGGTGTGACTGTCCACCTCCTCCCCTTCCTCCTGTCCACTCCTCTCCTTCCTCCTCTCCACCTACAGTACTTGCTTTGCCGGATATGAAGCGGAAAAATGACCTACATGGCTCGGGTGGTTTAGGCGCCTTTGAAATATGAAGAAGGATCGCTGACAACTTCTAAATGCCGCTAGAAATTATTGATTACCAAGCTCATCATCTGCATTATGTTATTTTGCCCCCAAAGAATTCAAAGTAATGGTGCAAAGTTTACTACAGTTGGAACTCCGTGTCAATCAGGGGTTTAAAGAGGAGAAAGACTTTCTCTCGTGAGCGACATTAGTGAAACTGGTGATACAGTTCATTGCCTGATCAATCGCTCATATCCATAGATTTAAAAAGAAATGTGAATCATGAAAAATAATCTACTATGTGTTATCAAAATATCTGAATTGTTCAACACATCCTGAAGAACATCACTGATATGACTTCGCGTTGTAGCGATGATATTGTCATAACTATAAACATTTGATGCTTTGTGTATACAACAAACATGTTTTCTGTTTTATGACACTTTCATAGCTATAAACATTTGATGCTTTGTTTATAAAAACAAACAAGTTTTTAAAATGTTTTCTGTTTTATAATGTTTTCATAACTATAAACATTTGATACTTTGTTGAGCAAGGTGATAGCCATCAGGTTTTTCACATAAATTTGGTTGTTCTTTGAAGCTTATAGTGTTTTTCACAAGCTTTATACTCTCTGAAATTCGTGGTGTGTCTACATTTTATTAACCATGTGTCTTTGCTAATTCTTATTTTGGTTTAAAGTCTCATAGCCTGGACTGAATAAAATCCTTCTTAATTTCTTACAGTAGAAGTACACACCCTACAGGCTTGACAGTTGTTGCAGCCATGGTATGAATTATCGGCAGATTTGGATGTGGTCATAGTCACTCCATTATCAACAGCAACAACGTGTTCATCATACCATAAGTCATATTGCGCTGCCGTTAATGCGCGCATGCACGGTCTGTGTGTGTGTGTGTGTGTGTGTGTGTGTGTGTGTGTGTGTGTGTGTGTGTGTGTGTGAGTTCAGTTCAGTTCAGTTCAGTGGTTTAGTTAACGTCTGTTCACCATTGATGATATTAGACGAAAAATATTTAAAACATCATCTCTAACTAACAAAGCTTAACCTCAAAGATAAATATAACAACAAGAACTATTTGAATTAGTGGTAAAAATAAACACGTATCAAAGCAACTTGGCAATTTTAGATTGTAAGATAATAGCAGCAATGTTTATGATAGAAGGGCCGGACAATATTTGACTGATATCTTGGATATTGATATCAATAGAATTTTCTTTATAAATTGGAGTTAAGACAGAACACTCTATCAAAAAATGATGCACTGAAATAGGATTACCACAAGTACAAAAAACATGGCAAGAATATTTTGTGTTCCATGCATTTAACTTGAATTTTGTTACTATCTTGGAAATGTGACGAGGTCAAGGTTTTACATATTTCAGATTTTCTCCACAATTTCTGTTATAAACACAATCTTCTAACTTTAGCAACATTTCTGACGAAGATGTTTTCAGTGAAGATATTAAATTACAATCGAGGCAATGTTTAGCTCTAGTTTTAGCAAGTATATCTGCTGCTTCATTCCATTTGAACCCACTTTGAGAGGGAACCCAGCAAAAGTCAATACATGTTCCATGAATCCTTAAACAGTGTATGAAATGATGAATATCAAAAAGTAAATCTTTCCGAGCCTTACCATTGCAATGTTCCAGAGACTGCAAGACAGATTTTGAATCAACACATATGAGAATATTATGAAAAGGCATGGGAGCATCATGAATGTAGTTCAAACCCATCACTATTGCATATAATTCTGCTGTAAATATGGAAAACCCTTGCCAAGATGATAATTCTTTTTCACACTTAGGCTAGGAATGACAAAACCCGAACCACTACCAGTGTTATCCAGGACTGAGCCATCAGTGTAAATTTTCAAGTGATTGCTATAAAAAAAAATTGTCAAGATGAACTCTGACCTCACTAACCAAGAGATTAACGTTTTCAGTTTAAGAAACACTTGTGTGATTATAATCAAAATTTCCACACAAATGCTCCCAAGGGGGAATCTTAGGCGTGATGGGATCTTCAGAAACTGTTGATAAATCAATGTTACAATCAGACATAAACTTATACGCGTAATTTCTAATTGGTTGTAAATATAAAATATTTCTAGCTCATTTGGGATAATCTTTGTTCGAATCCATCAGTAGTTCTGCTGTAACTGAATTCTTAACTGACACAAACTTCTAATCACATATTTTGATACGTCTAAGAGCCGTTGTTCTCGAAAAGGTAAAACCTCTGCAGTTTGATAACTTTTGATAGTATTTGCATGAAGTGGTACACCTTAGGCCAGTTTCACTGCTTTGCTATCCAAACTTTCTAGCTTTTTTAATAGATATTTTGGAGCAGAATAATATACTTCTTGGACATACTTTAATTTGGATCGAACTAAAGAAGTAGACAAATGCTATAAAGTTTTTGTGTCTTGCCCCTAAGGCTGATAGTTGATTATTTTTAAAAAGTTTAATCTTTTTCTTGCCTTGCCTATATGCTTTTTTTTCAACTAAGTTTTGTTGTCAAAAAGACTCCTAAAAATTTAACACAGTTTTGATATTTCAAGATATTATCCTCTCTTATTTCAAAATAGGTAATATGGAAGGATTTTCACCATTATTAAAGCAGCAAACATGTTTTTTTTTTTCTGACAATTTTAAACCATTTTCTTTTATATAATTTGATAAATTGTTTAGTTCCTGTTGATAAAGTGTCTGTACATGACTGATAATCCTCTTATTCGAACTTTTTTCTTAAACTGGTGTTTATCCAAACTGCAATATCATCAGCGTATTGAACCACATGTGTGTTTTTAGACAAAGCTTTAGAAGATCATAAACAAAAATGGAGAATAAAATTGGAGCAATGATTGAACCTTGTGGAACCCCCATATCTACTTTTCTGAAAGAAGAGTAGGTATTGCCCATTTTTTGTACACATATGTCTATCCTTCAAAAAGGCTTTAATATATCCATACAATTTGCCACAAATTCCAATCTCCTTTAATTTGGATGATAATCTGGCATGCCAAACACTGTCATAAGCCTTTTTCACGTCAAAAAATGTAGCTAGTGTACTTTTTCTTCTTGAAAATTGACGTTTGACCTGAGTAGTAAGCTTAACCAAGTGATCTGTAGTGCACCTCCCTTTCCTAAAGCCAGCCTGCTGAACTGGAATGATGTTTTTTTTTTTTCAATAAAAAAAGTGATCCGTTTGAGTATATTTTTTTCCATAATTTTTCCAACATGAGAAGTAAGCGAAATTGGTCTATAGCTGTTAACCGAAGATCTAATTTTGCCCTCTTTTAGAACTGGTACAACTACTGAACTCTTCCAGATTTTAGGAATAGCGCCAATATCCCAACATTTTTGGAATAAAGAATGCAGCAAACCTATCCAAGAAGAAGGCACGTGACAGAGCATCTGGTAAGAAACGTCATCTAGACCAACTGCTGAAATTGAAGAAGAAATAGAAGCTAATGCTTCTTTCAATTCTGTAATTTGTAAAGGAGAATTTAAATAGTGTTCTTGAATTGGGCTAGGGTCTGAATACATATCTTTTTCTTCTTCGGTTGTTCTAAAAAGCTTAGCCTCTGAATTCAGACTTGCAGAACAACTGTTACATGAAAAAGTATTCACAAATGCCTTAGCCTTATCCAAAGCAGTTGGAAATTCCGTATCTAGTTTCATAGGAAATGACTGTGTCCTGTTACAATTTTTCATCTCTTTTATTTTTTTTTCCAAACCTTGTACATATCCTTTGTTTCTGTAATCTCCGAGTTGCAAAATATTTACCCATATGTCTTTTTTGCTTGAGCGATGACCTTTTTGCAATTATTTTTCTGTATTTTCATGGACTGAAAAAATTTCTTCAGTCTTATTTCTTTCCATGACTTAAATGCCTTGCGCTTTGATGTCACCGCTATTTTACACTCCTAGGTCTACCACACATTTCCAATATATTTACCTATTTTCTTGTATCCACATTTTGGTATCGCCTTATCAGCTGCAAGTAGTAATATTTTCTTAAAATTTGAATAAAATTCATCGACATCTTCACTGATTATCGAATCAGGATCATGAGACTCTAAGAATTTGCTGTAATCTTCCCACTTTGCAAATTTGTAGTTATATTTTGGTATGTTTTCCACTGGATCTGTCGAGTTTGAATTAAAATTGACATTGAGAGCGATGGTAATGGGAAGATGATCACTACCAAGACAATCTTCTCCTGAGGACCAGTCATAATCTACAGCTAAGTTTGAGGACACTAAAGACAAATCAATAGCACTGGGATTATGAGTTGAGACATCAGGAATTCTTGTAATACGACCATCATTACATAATATTAACTCCGAATCTACAACATTTTCAACAAACCTATTATATGTTACTTTAGAGCTGTTTGTATCCCAGAGAGGTGCATGGG
>JADBJO010001939.1:352139-367139 GCA_016801955.1 Conus betulinus | reverse complement strand
AGGACAAGATGGGCATACAGGAGGATGTCCCCCATGGAACGCGCGCACCGCCTGAAGGGTGGGAGAGGCCCACGCCCCATCATCATTCGTTTCGAGAAATTCAAGGACAAGAAGAGGGTGCTGTCTGAATGCAGGAAGCTGAAAGGAACGAACCTGTCTGTGTCAGAAGACTTCATTCTGAAGGTGAGAGAAAAACGGCGCCAGCTACTCCCTTTCCTAAAAGAAGCCAAATCTACGAACAAAAGAGCCTATCTGCGTTTCGATTCTCTTGTCATAGAAAGTATGCACTACATCTATGACCCAGAAACACAACAACTCCAAGAAAAAAACTGTGAACAAATGACGGGGCTGGCCGGCTTTCTCTCAATGCCCCTAAAGGGACGATTTCCAATTGTACACCCCCCCCCCCCCCCCCCCCCCCAAACTAACGGTGATGATCAACATTATATGTGTGAATCAGTGAACACAGTGTGACGGAACGCTTTAGCAAGTCTAGATAAGGATACAAAATGCATTGATTTTGACACACAGCAGTCTGTGGCATCGCGTAATACTACGAGGGACAGTTACACATCTTTGTTCACTCAGCCCAGGTTAGAAAGTAAACAGATGTCCGAGTTTCATATTATGGCATGGAATGTTCAGGGTCTCTCAAAAGTTACAAAAAGTGCTTCCTTTAAAATGTTCTGTTCAAGTTTCAAGATTTTCTCTTTTTCAGAGGTTTGGGCATGTAAACAAAGTGACATTGAAAATGCCTTTCCAGACCATTCTGTTTTCTCATCCACGCGTGCAAATTTTAAAAAAGGTGGTGTTGTTGTATGTATACATAAGTCTATTGCAAACAATGTGGAACGACTATTAAAGAATGCTGAAGATTGTGTGTTCATTAAATTTGAAAAATCAATATTCAAATACTCATTTGATATTATCGCTGCTTTTATTTATGTCGCTCCAGAATATTCTGTTATATATGAAGACAGCCCTTTTGAAGGCTTTGACAAATTGGACAGTAACGTTTGTGATTTGATGCTATCCTACCCAAATTCTCATTTATTATCATGTGGTGGTGATTTCAATGCGCGAACAGCAGAGCTTCCAGACACTGAGTTTTGTGATGAAGACAGGCATGCTGCGCCTTTGGTTGAACTCCGTGATTTATTGTGTGATACTGTGCGGTCAACACGCAAATCGAAAGATATGAGTACTAACAATTTTGGATTAAGACTTATTGAATTTCTGAAAGAAAATAACTTACTTTTGTCAATGGACAATCAGAGGGGGATCGGGATGGTGAAAAATACATGTATTGCTAATCATGGAATGAGTGTGGTGGATTACTGTGTTGTATCAAAGTCTTTGTTTGATTTGTTCGTTGATTTCAAGGTTTTAGACAGGTCGGAATCAGACCACTTTCCAATTGTAACTATATTTTCCGGTACCGGTGGGGCTAAGGATAATGACCTAAATGACACTGAAGAAATTCACATAGAGGAATTGTCTACTTTCTTTTGGACCGATTCTTCTTTTGAATATATACGACAAAATCAGCATGTAGAATATGAACACTTTCTTTCTGCTATGGAAAGAAGCACTGATGCAGGGTCAGATTATCTTGTTGATTTTCTTTCAGCGAGCAGCTGAAAAGGGCAAGCAAAACCAACTCAAACAAAATTCACAGACACAACCCTCGTGGTGGGACGAAGATTGCGAACAAGCAAAAGCTGAAAAAAGCATAGGCAGCTGAGACTGGCGATCCTCCAACAAACAAGAAGATTTGATTTGAATCATTTCATTTACTTGAAAAAAAGATTCCAAAACCTCATGCATGCAAACAAAAGCCAAGAAAAAGAGAACAATGAAATTTTGAAGGAATTAAATGATGTTTGCTCTGAAAAAAAAACTCGAGGTTATTTTGGCAAAAAGTTAGATTTCTCACAGGTGCTAAAGCAACCCACGCAAAACGTAATTGATGCATGCACATGGTTTCATTATTTTCGTGACCTTTTGAACCCTGATAACACAGTTGTTGACTCTGATTTTCGGAATGAAGTTAATCAGGTTTTAGAAAGCCACACTCCTGATGACTGTGACCAGTGTCAGGTTGCACAGGATGATCTTGATAAGCCGATTACAGAAGATGAAATCCGCCAGGCAATAAAGGCTATAAAGAAAGGTAAGGCTCCTGGACCCAATGGTGTACGACCTGATTTGTTCCATGTTTAACAATGTTCTGGTAAAGTTTTTACATGTTTTGTTCAATAGAGTCTTTGACAGTGGGCAATATCCAGACAGTTGGACAAAGGGTTTGATTTTTCCACTGCACAAGAAGGGTGACCACAAAAAATCCCGGAAACTATGGAGGAATTTCACTATTAAATGTTATTGGCAATTGTATAGCAGCATTTTTGAATAAGAGCTTATATGCTTTTTGTGAAAAGACAAGTAATATACCAGAAGCTCAAGCAGGTTTTAGAAAGGGACACTGTACAACTGACAATATATTATCTCTGCAATCATTAATTCAGAAATATCTTACTAAAGAGAGCAGCCGCTTCTACATTCTTTTCGTTGACTTTTCCAAGGCGTTTGATAGTATTGATAGAGCAAATTTGCTATATATTCTACTTCAAAAAGGAATTCATGCAAAAATGTTTCAAACACTCACAAATATGTATAAACAAGTTATGGCGGCAGTTAGATTCGGAAATAGCATTACAGAGTATTTCGAGTGTTTGTCTGGGGTAAGGCAAGGCTGCATTTTCAGCCTTTTTGCTGTTTTCATTGTTTATATCTGAACTACAAAATACACTAGTTATGGTAACACAAGGGGGATTAATGTGTTTTCAGATCAAACTGGCATTCTCTTATTGATGTATGGAGATGACATTGCCTTGGTTTCTGACTCTGTGACTGACCTCCAGAAGAAAATTGACTGTTTGGATCTTTTCTGTCACAAATTTGGACTAAAGGTGAATATGGAAAAAACGAAAGTAGTTGTCTTTAAGAATGGTGTTTTTTTTTTTTTTTTTTTTTTTTTTTTTTAAGATCTGAGGTATGGTTTTATGCTGGTAAACAAATCAAAGTGGAACCCATGTACAACTATTTAGGAGTGATATTTTCTGCTACATTGAACTGGTCAAAATGTGTAAGTAATCTTTCTGGGAAGGCACTTAGAGCGCTTGCAGGAATTAAGAAGTTATATTTCAAACTAAAAACATGCCAGTTCATACTGCTTTTAAGATTTTTTATGTGAAAATCAAGCCAATCTGTTTATATGACTCAGAACTTTGGGGTTTCCGATACTTCGAAGAAATTGAAAAGGTGCAAACGAAAATATGTAAAATGGTTTTGAGTGTTGGGAGAGATGTAAAAAAAAAATAATGTTGCTTTGTGTGAATGTGGTAGATTTCCTTTATATATTGATGCCTATGTACAGCTTATTAGGTACTGGTGCAGACTTCTTGTATTATCACATGACCGCTACCCTCTTCAATGCTACAATATGTTGTTTATGCATGATAATAATGGCAGACAGAACTGGGTTACTCGAATTAGAACCATTTTGTGTAATTTGGATTTGGCTATGTATGGGTGATGCAAGATGTTGGAAATCCTAGCTACTTTCTTAAAGTATTCAAAGAAAGATTAGAGGATAATTTCCGTCAGTGCTGGCATGAATCAGTTGGAAGTGGGCATTGCAATGGGCTGTGCCATTTCCCCAATACTGTTCGTGTTGGCAATGGAAGTCATCTTGAAAGCAGCAACAAGCAACGCAGGACAAACAGACCTTGGCAATGGATACAAGATGCCCCCCCTCAAGGCCTCATGGATGATGACACTACAGTGGAAGACGAGACACGTCACGTGCTGGAGAGGCTGGACGACATAGTTGCCTCATCCAGAATGAAGTTCAAGCCAAAGAAATCACGGAGTCTCTCACTGAGGAAAGGAAAAGTGGCCGAATCTGTGGTCTTCAGTGTTGCCAACCAGACCATTCCAACAGTAACAGAAGAGCCAGTCAAGAGCCTTGGGAGATGGTATGATGATACGCTGAAAGACACACGAAGAGCAAAAGAAACCAAACAGATGTCGGAAGAAGGCTTGGAGACCATTGACCAGTGTGGGCTCCCTGGCAAATACAAGGTCTGGTGTCTGCAGTTCATGCTGATACCAAAGCTCCTATGGCCTCTGATGATATACGACATCTGCACCAGCATAGTGGAGGCAATGGAATCCAAAATCATCAAGTTCACAAGGAAATGGCTTGGTGTCCCACCCTGTCTGACTGACATAGCGCTATACTGTCGCCAAGCAAAGCTGAAACTACCACTGAAATCCATCCTGGAGGAATATAAAGCAGGGAAGATCAGACTTCAAAGCATGCTGGAGGACTCAGGAGACAAGGTAGTTGAAGCAATCAAGCCCCAGCTGAAGACAGGCAGAAAATGGAAAGTTCAAGAGGCGATGGATTCTGCAAAAGAAAGTCTCAAGATCAGAGAAATAACAGGACACACACAGACCAACAGACAAGGACTGGGGGTGACCAAAACTGAATGGTGGTCAAAGGCCAAAGGAAAAGCCAAAAGAGACATGATGATTCAGGAGATGAGAAAAGAGAGAAGACCAACAAAGACTCCAAAAAGCAGTCCAGCAGAGCCAGCAAGGGCAATGGACAACGTGGGAGAATGCACTCCAAAGAAGTCTCACTTGGAATGACATCTGGCACATGGCCCCTCTCAGGATCAGCTTCATTCTCAGATCTGCATATGACCTTCTGCCTTCAAATGCAAACCTGGTGAAGTGGGGAAAACAGACGATCCTTCATGCCCCCCTTTGCCATGAAAAACAAACAGTGGAGCATGTCCTAAGCTCATGTAAAGTAGCCCTGGCTCAAGGAAAATACACATGGAGGCACAACCAAGTGCTCAAAGAGATTGTACAAGTAGTCTGGGCTAGTACCACCACCACAAAGGGAAAATCAGGACTCCAAAAGCACCCGCAACATTCTTCACGGCAGGAGGCAGCGAATCATGGCCAAGAACAACAGTGCCACTCGGAACATGCAGGCAGAGTCTGCTGGACGGGCAGATGACTGGGAGTGCACAGCAGACCTCCCAGAATGGAATAGTCACCCAGAGATTATCAGCAAGAGTGGCATGAGACCAGACATAGTATTACACTCTCAGTCAACCAAGCAGCTGATCATGATCGAGCTCACGGTGCCATATGAGAACAGAATGGAGGCAGCTCAGATCTACAAGACTGAAAAGTATGCTGATCTGGCAAACAGCCTGAGGAGAGAAGGCTATCAGGTCAAAGTCCTCACTGCAGAAATTGGAGCTAGGGGGTTTGTGGGAACGTCTGCATAAGCCTCATGAAACAGCTCTCAGTTGCAGGGAGGGAAAAAACCAAAGCCCTGAAAGCAATGGCAGAAGCGGCAGAGAGGTGTTCAAGTTGGATCTGGTCAAGGAGGAACAAAAGTGAACTTCATAAGGCTTAACTTTCCTACAAATATCAGGTGTCCCTGTGGCTCAGTGGTTAGTGCGCACGAGTCATTAAATGGAAATGAGCATGTCCAGAAGGGCATGGGTTCGAATCCCAGTCATGGCTCATCCCAAGATGGGAAAAAAAAAAAAAAAAGGGGCAGCAGAGGGACATCCGGAGTCATGAACCGGGTGTGGCCCAACCCCCCTAGAGTGTCAGGAGATAAGGGCCGAAACACTCGCTTGAAGGGGGCTTCTCTTCTGAGGACTCTCTGCTGCCACGCTCTCCACGAGTTTCTTTCTACCGTCAGTGCTGGCATGAATCAGTTGTAACAGAATTGAACTTTCTAAAGATACATTCTGTTATCTGTTTTAGGCATAATCGTTAACATTTAAATTCTTTCTGTGTGTTTGTCATTATTGTGCGTTATCCACAAACGTTACTTTTCTCACCAGTATTCTGTTTTTTTTTTTTTTTTGTTGTTTTTTTTTTTACCTATAATTCTTTGTGTGTGTGTGTGTGTTTTTTTTTTTAAACTGTCTTCCTCGTTGATTTGTGCCACTGTTCCCTTACTACCCATGCCTTCCCATAATCCCACTGTCCCAGGACTTAAAGTTGGACATCTCAATGTCCATCATTTATTTACTAAGGTCCATGAAATCTCATCACTCTTAAAACAGTCACCCCATCCAGTACAAGTATTTGGCGTAAGTGAAACAAGGTTAGACTCTCGTATCACAGATGACCTTATTAGCATTCCTGAATACAACATAGAACGCGCGACAGTGTCAACAACATACTGGCCTTGCCGTATACATTCATCAATCAATTGCCAACATTACCCCGACGCAGAACTGATCTTGAAACTAATACTGTCGAATGTACCTGGATTGAATAAAAAAAAAAAAAAACTCCAAATCACCGCCATTAATAATCGGACATTTATATAGACACCCATCTTCCACATACAAATGGTATGACAACTTTGTACAAATGATGGATTGGATCTGTCACAAAAATTCAAATATACTACTGTTAGGAGACTTTAATATTGATATGTTAAAACAACAACAACCAGCTTGGACAAGTACACTATCACTTAATGCACTCCATCAGTAGTACAAACCCAACGAGAATAACTAAAACAATTGCGACTCTTATTGATCATGTATATACACTAACAACAAATCTGCAATACTAGATGTTTCAGTGGTACATTCTGGTACTAGTGATCACTGTCCAGTCTTCTGCACGTGGTCCTTAAGGCTCCCAAAACAACCACCCAAAGGTCACACGACCATCCTATACCGCTCTTTCAAAAAGTTTAATGAAGCAGCATACCTCTATAACTTAAACATTTCCCCATTTCACTTAACTTATAATTACTCAAACGTCAATGATGCACTGTCCTTCTGGTACCAAACATTCCTCACCATCATAAATAAACACGCGCCATTACATCAAAAAAGAGGTAGGCATCCGCAGATGAACCCGTGGTTAACACCAGAATTGCTGCAAGAAATGGTACTACATGACAAACTCAAGGCAGCAAATTTGTTTGACGAATACAAAGAGCAGAGAAACTTTGTTTCAAACGAAGTTGAAAAAGTCAAACGAGACTACTTCAGTCAAATGATAACAGATGCAAAATCCACAGCGCCAATGTCGAGGGCAACAAACACTATTGTACGCAACAAGCGTACAGATTCACAAATTCAATCACAAACATCACACCGGACAAATTTAATACCCACTTTCTGTCATTATCAGATATCCTTACTCAAGCTTCACAGACTATGAGAGCACCAAATGAATAGACATGCCCGACTTCCCTAATATCATTTTGCAAACAAAAAACTTGGATCCAGTAACTCAATCAAAAATTCCCCTTTTTGCTGTACATGAAGTAGGAATGCACATAGCGCAATTAAAGAATAAAAAATCAATGGGTCCTGATAATATACCCGCATTTCTTCTCAAACTCGCTCTACCTTGCATTGTTGAGTCTCTTACATACATATGTAATTTGTCCATTGAAACTAATGTTTTCCCTCTGGCGTTGAAAAACGCCAAAGTGATCCCCCTTCCAAAATCAAATGATTTGTCGGATCCAAATAATTTCAGACCTATATCCTTACCATCGATTCTATCCAACACGTATCTCAGTTCATGGAGAAAAACAACTATTTTCACCCACTCCAATCTGGAATCCGATCTAATCATTCCTGCCACAGAGCATTGTCACGAATGTGTGACTCATGGCTTTCAAATATGAACCAATCACAAATGACAGGGTGTTGTCTTTCTTGACTTCGAAAAGGCGTTTGATCTTGTTGATTATTCCATTCTTCTAAAGAAACTATCTGTCGACTTGAACCGGTACCTCAACAATCTCATTATTCCAATCATACTTGAATGATAGGACTCAGTATGTGGTGCTTAATGACAAAACCTCCGCTTCAAACTTTGTCAGACATGGAGTCCCACAGGGCTCAGTTCTAGGCCCCTTACTATTCAGCATCTTCATCAATGATTTACCATTGTCCGTATCAGATGAAAAGGTCACGACAGGTTTATTTGCTGATAGTGATCAACAGACAATAGAAACTTATCTCCAGGAAAGTCTAAACGACATGTCAGATTGGTGCCATTGAAACTCAATGGTCATACACCCACTTAAAAACCAAATCTATGATTATAGCTACCCGCCAAAACACCAGTTGACTCCTCTTTTTGCCTAAAACTTCAGTTGAATGGCACTTCTATCGAGCAGGTAGATGAGCATTGTGTTTTAGGGTTAACGATAGATAAAGAATTGAAATGGCAATCTCTCATCTCAATAACGTATGCAAGGTAATCTCAAAAACCTTTTCCTGTTATCTCAATTAAAGCGCTACGTCAACAGTAGTGTGCTTAGACTTTTCTTCAATGCACACATAATGTCACGTATCAATTACGCTTCAACAGTGTGGGACGGAAAAAAAAAAGCTGAATTCTCTCCATAGACGTGTAGCAAAGCTATTCCATCCAGCTTTATCTCTAACAACAGACGAAAAACTAAAAGCGCTGAACATACTTCCTCTGAATAGGCATTGGAATTCAACAAGGCATCATTTATGTTTACAATCTTGACAGATACTATGCCATCTTATATCAATGGCCTTTACAAAGATCGAACAGCTTTTCTGGCTCGACGAAATTCCTTCTTCCCTACCTACCCGCGCATTGATCTATACAAAACAAGCCTAGCTTACTCTGGACCATATGTCTGGAACTCACTTCCACCGAATCTACAAAACATGAATACTTTAAAAACTTTTCAAGGAACATTTGCATAAACATTTTATGTCTCAGTAATTAAATTATTGATTACAATGATTAGCGCCCATTTGCAAAGTCTTCTGTGAACCATACTTTGAATAAATCGTCTAAACATAAAACCTACTCCGTTGAAATCGCACATTCCCACTCCCACTCTGTCTACCATCCCTTTTCTCCCCTCCCCCCCTGCCTACCATTCTCTCTTCCCCACCCTCCTCTGACCTCTCTCTCTGTAGTTTTGTTGTTTTTGTTTGTAAGTTTCCTTCTGTTTTACCATCCCCCATCTCATTAGTGCTTTTATGAATAGTTTGCTTATCATTGTAGAATTAGATTACCATGTTGCTATGTTGAATTTGTCAGTATGAAGGATATGTGCTGAAATAATGTATGCATGACAAGGACAGATTGTAAGACTAGGCTTTGGCCTAAAATCTCCATCCTTGTGTATTAGGGGCTTTCTTTTGAAGAAAGCCACCCTCACCGGCTCCCACTTCTCTCCCTTCCCCTCTTCCCCCACCCCCTCCTTCGTTGTATTGTGCGCAGGTGATTGTGCTCTCTCTCTTCCTTCTTCTCTTCCACCTCCTCGCACCCTGCTGTCATGCGTTCCACCTGTGTATGATGCAATTCACAGTAGGTGGTGGGAGATGATCAACCCCACCCCCCTCTGCTTACTATCATCTCTCCCTTTCTTTGTCTATAGTGACAAGATCGGCTGTCTGGTGACACTGACAGCCTGTCACTCAAACAGGCACCAGAACCTGGACGTGTAGCTTAGGCACAAAAGGGAGAAATGAAGTCTCTCCAATTCACTGCTCCACAGAAGGCCGTAAGACTGATCACCACCAGTGTGGCCACAAAGACAAGAGGTGCAGATCAGAAACAGGAAAGATTATCTCCAACTCTGAGAAACCCTGTGTAAGCTTTCACTGTTTCCCAGAAGAACTGTAAGTTAAAACAATGTATCTAAATTCTGAGATTATGCTTTGCTTGCATGTATGCCATGTGTTCTCACAGTATCTCTCTATGCCAATATTTGGTGACATTTATCAAAATGATGAATGAATATTCTGTTGTAATTGTCACATATTGATAAAAAAAAAAAAACTAATAAGAGACTTGATTAATATTCTTTCTTAACAATCTGATTAACATTCTTTCTTAACAACCTGACTTTTGCCAGTATTCAATACAATCTGTGAAGATGATAACGGAATGTTAAAATCTGACAGGAAAAACAGTATGCCTGAACTTGGCGAAAACTGTAAAGCTGATTTATGAATACTATGGATTGTCTGAATGTTTTGTGGTAGCTGACTGTAAGTCTAATAAACATGTGTGATTGGGCTATGTGTATTCCAGGTTACTTCAACTTAATTTAAAGTGGAGACTGATAATTTATGGCAGATATATTTATGCTAGTCTAGTCCTTTGCTGGGCTGAGGTCTCACACATTTACTGAGAGCCAGAGGGCAAGTGTAAGAACTGGACAAGCCGGACTCTCACCTACTTAACTACAGACCAGATTCTGTTTGTTTTATCAGAGCCTGGGTTCAAACTACCCCTGGTGTGCCTGTGATTGGCCCAGCTGAGACAACACCCCAACAAGATCGTGTGCCTGTGATCGGCCCAGCTGAAACAGCACCCCAACAAGATCGTGTGCCTGTGATTGGCCCAGCTGAGACAGCACCCCAACAAGATCGTGTGCCTGTGATCGGCCCAGCTGAGACAGCACCCCAACATCATCAGCCTGCCTAAAGAGAACGTGGACCAGCCAGAACTGAGTTAGCAAAATTGATTTGAATATTTCACCATTGTATACTCAAGTAAAATTGATGTGTGAAAATACACTTAACTTGTATTAATTCTTTGTTGTTCATTCAGTATTGAGTGTTTGAACTTATCTCTAATTATGTCTCTCGGAGCTACAAGCACTTTTAAGTGTACAAGTCTAAGGAGAATTATCTCTGAGCCACTCTTGAGTAGTTTTAACACAGTCCGAGAAACAAGAATTTCTTTCGATGACTAGTGCCAGAAAGTTGCTCCTTCCATAACTAGTAAGAGAGGGTGGAGTTAAAATTTTAACTTTATCAGAGAAAATACTCCAAGTCCTTCCCCTAAAGGACAACACCAACCCACCCAACTCTCGTCACGTATAGGCACACACAGACACACACATACATGTGCATATGCATGCGTGCATGCAGAAGCATGATTACAGAAACATGTGTACCTTCCTTGATCCAGGACTACTTACACGAGCTTAGGACATGCTCCACTGTTTGTTTTTCATGGCAGAGGGGACATGCAGGATCGTCTGTTTTCCACCCACTTCACCACGTTTGCATTTGAGGGCAGGTCATATGCAGATCTGAGAATGAAGAATTCATGTATTCATCAGCTTTAAATCTTGTGCGGTATGTTCTCGAAACAGCAAATGTGAGTAGCGTATACGAACTAGCCTGCGTGCCATGACACCTTGGTGCCACTGAAACTAAATCTTATTTGACACCTTTAATATCCAAGTCATGAAACATGTTCGAAGCTTTACCAGGCATTCCCGTTAACTCCATTTGTTGCCGTTTATCCCAGTGGGGAGACACTGAACAACAGAGACAATACATATGGAAAATCGATCGCCTTTGTCACAGACAAAATCATGTGAAGTATGTCATGCTGCTTTTGGACGCTTCCTCTGAGCGAAATATATGAATCAATTCACAATGCAGAATTAGTGTGTGTGTGTGTGTGTGTGTGTGTGTGTGTGTGAGTGTGCGTGTGTGTGTGTGTGTGTGTGTGTGTGTGTGTGTGTGTGTTTTCTTTTAAGTGCCCCATCCTCAAAAGTTTAATAGTCGAACCTGAGTATAAGACAGTTTCTATGAATAATGTAAACAAACAAAATACCAAAAATTAGTTACTTTTCACACACACACACACACACACACACACACACACACACACACACACACACACACACACACACACACACACACACAGAGAGAGAGAGAGAGAGAGAGAGAGAGAGAGAGAGAGAGAGAGTTGTTTTGTTAATGTTGATGATAATGATGATGATGATGATGACGATGATGATGATGATGATGATGATGAAGATGATGATGATGATCATCATCATCATCATGGGTATGTATTAGGGAAGGGAGAGAGGGAGGTGAGTGTATGAGTGCCTTTGTTGAAGAGACACTCTGACGCAGATGGGTTTTAGGGAACGAGGGGGGGGGGGGGGGGGGGGGGGGGGGGGGGGGAGAGAGCAGACATATTTTAAGACAGACGTTTTAGCGAGTTTTGTATGTGGGCATGCATACAAAGTGGGAATGGAGGGAAGGCATAGAGGCAGACAGCAGACAGACAGACAGACAGACAGACAGGACGGACGGACGGGTGGGTTGCTGGGAGAGGTGGGGTGAGGAGGGAAGGGCAGAGAGGTTTAGATACGGATGTTGCGGTGCGTTTCGTTCGTGGACGTGCATATACAAAGAAGGAAAGGAAGTGAGATGACTCGTCCACTTCTGAATATTCAAACAATCTGATAATGAGAGAGAGAGAGAGAGAGAGAGAGAGAGAGAGAGAGAGAGAGAGAGAGAGAGAGAGAGAGTGAGGGTGGGAGGCTTGAAATGTTCATACTATAGTGATTCTTGTACCTTTGGTAAACACATGCGTGCTGGTGCGTCTCTGCGTGTGTGCACCCATGTCACTTATTCCTGTTCCTCGTCCTTAGTCACAGCTTAGCTTGTCCCGGCAATCCACAGGGACCATTCAATGTCAAAACGTCAAGAGGCAACCCACCAGAGGTGACACTGCACTGCTGCCCAGTCATTTCGAAGGTGTTCAGTGGTGCCTGTTCTGATTCATCATTCGCAGGTCACCACCTACTAAGCACCCTACTGACAATAACTGCGTAGTCGCGGAGCCGGCGTGAGTGAGCTCTCTCTCTCTCTCTCTCTCTCTGAGGGCGCCACCATGTCCGACCAACATTCCCAATGAATTTGCCTATACCAGTGATCCCGGCAATATCTCACCAGAGGCATAGACGTGGAGAAGAAATCAAAATTGAAGTCACAATGAGAACAGGATATGAATGGCCACAGAATTTGAGACATTTTTGTGTGCTGATCGATGAGGATGACGATGATGAAGATGGTGTGTTAAGGATCTCCATTCTGGTCTAAGACTGCATGACAGGCTTGTATTCTACGCTCACAATATATCCCGGCGTCAGCCTGGCCCGAGAGAAAAGAAATCTGCAATGTTGGTCAGGGATTTTAAGCAAAACCCTCAGAGACGTATCCTTTAAGTGGATGAAACTCGACTGTGTGGTCCCAGTCTTCCCACATGAGCCTATCGCAAACTCAGCTCACTCTGTGCAGGAGCTCCGTTTTGAAATCATAGTAAAAATGAATCAGTGAAAACACATTATATCTGCTGAAGGCACTGCAGCTATCCTTTGTGGATGCCCTCTCATCATGAAATTTCAACCAATGAGAGAATCAACCGGACTGTCCAAAATAACCGAGATTTGGTTCCACTTAACATTCCTAATGAATTTACAATACACAGCATGCCATGAGCGCATCAAAAAGTGTTAACAAATTTAAGCCTAGAGAGTCAATATTAGCACAGCTGTGTTAAAACTTAAATGTAGAGCTGCATGTAATCTGAGAGTGTTTTTAGCATTTCATCTGCTGGACCCGCTCCTTTGGCTCCAGCTAGTGTGCTGTATGGCATTTCTCGTCTTTGATCAGTTTGTGGATGTTCATTGTATGACTATACAATGATCAGTTTGATAATTTTTTCTCTCTCTTTTTTATGTTTTGTTGTTGTCGTTGTTGTTTATTGTTGTTGTTGTTGTTGGATTTCTGAATAGGTACGCGTTACTACGTATCCCCCGTGCTACGACGTAACATGATTTGAAGTTTCATATGCTGTCACAAATCTCTCTCTCTCTCTCTCTCTCTCTCTCTCTCTCTCTCTCTCTCTCTCTCTCTCTCTCTCTCTCTCTCTCACTCACTCACACGCGCACGCACACACACGCACACACACACACACACACACACACACACACACACACACACACACACACACACACACATACACGCTAGCAGCACATACTAACATACACCAAAACATACTCTCACACAAATACTTGAAAAGATCAACATCCAGCTCCAGAGTAAATGGTTGTCCAAGAAAGAGTAACCCCTCGTATCTATCCGCCATCAGCTCTGTGAAAATTGGCGATGACAAAGGGGGGGGGGGGGGGGGGGGGGGGGCATTCATGTCAGCTCTTTTGCCATCTCTGTGAAAAAGGGCAATGACAACAGGGGGTATTTCATGTCAGGTCTTTTGCAATCTCTGTGAAAATTGGCAATGACAAAAGGGGGTATTTCATGTCAGCTCTTTTGCCATTTCTGTGAAAAAGGACAATAGTGGGTATTTCATGTCAGCTCTTTTGCCATCTCTGTGAAAAAGGGCGATGACAGTAGGGGATATTTCATGTCAGCTCTTTTGCCATCTCTGTGAAAAAGGGCGATGACAATAAGGGGTATTTCATGTCAGCCTGGCAATGACAGTAGGGGGTATTTCATGTGAGCTCTCCACAGCTGATGGACTGGGAGGAGTGTGTGTTAGTGGGTGGGTGGGTGAGGGTGCACTCGCCTCCTATGACTTGAGGGCTTAAAAGACAATGCGCGGAGATTTGCAAGGGAAGTAATCTGTGTTAGAGCTCACATTCAGCGACAGTGACCCCGAAATGTTGTTGCAATACAGTTCACTTACAGTTTCTAGTGTTTCATATTTTCGCCCAGTAAAAACTGACTAGAAGTTGTTCGTTTCTTCTACCGTCAAGTCCTCGGTAGCTGGTGACGCCAGGCCTACGTCGTTCATCGGAGTCCACAACAACCTGACTTTATTTTCAATTGCATCGAGAACTGCATGCTCAAAACTCAAAACTTGACACTATTTTGTTGTCGTGATGTCTCTCTTACCTGGTAAAGGTGGGGAGAAACCCCACAAAAAAAAATGAGTCACTAAACAAAAAGAAGACTGTCTGCATGTTCCGTAAGGTTAAAAAAAAAAAAAAAAAAAAAAAAAAAGGCCCACACCAAACGATCGACAAAAGTGTCATGCGCTCGTATCGATAGATTTTTACGCGATCAATAGTGGATCGACCACAACTGACTG
>JADBJO010001939.1:269639-349639 GCA_016801955.1 Conus betulinus | reverse complement strand
TTTAAAAACAATGCTCAACCGTATTGGGAGCGGCATCTGTTACGAAGTAGGTTTAAAAGTAAGCATAATATCTAGTAATCATTAGGATTTGGGGGGTCAGTGCTGCCGGTGTTTTTATAGCTGCTTGCTGTTTGTCATCACGTGCTGCCTGCGTTTTTCATGTTTGTTTTTTTTTTTTTTTTTTCACTGCTAAGAATATCCACTTGTGCCTGCAATTGTTAACCATTTCTATCCTAGTGTTTAGGGTTGCTAAATTGTGGTTTGCGTAGTATTATGTATTTTTCTGTTAAACATAAGTTGCATCTTTTTGAAATATTATTATATGGTACTGCACTTTTTTCTTTTATAATTTTCCAGGATATATTGTAGTCTATTTTTTTTTTTATCTTTATGCTTCCAAATGTATTTACTCAATTCTGTTTGGTTTTTGTATCTTTCTTTGTTGAATGACTGTTTGTGGTTTGCATATCTAGTTTTAAATTGGTTTTCAGTAATACCTATATATGTTTCTTCTGCGTTCTCTGATGTTACAGTGGCTTGATATACAATGTTTGTTGTAGAGGCATTTTTTGTTTAGAGGGTACTGTTCTTTCTTGGTGGTACAGTTGCAAGATTTCCTTTCATCACCCTTGTTTTTCTCTCTGTACTGCTTTTCGTTTTGTTGGTTGAATCGATAATGTTTTTGAGATTCGGTATACATGAGTATGATAATTTAATGTTACTTTTGTTGAATATCTTGAATAGTTTGTGCTCTTTTGGGAAAGATGATGTCAGAATTTTAAAGAATTCTTTCCCTACATTTGTCTTGACTCTTCCATTGTATGGAGGATTGTACCATATGATTTTCCTTTTCCTGTACTTCTTGTGTCTATTCGTGTCATTGCCTGGGTTGTATCGTAATTCATAGTTGTAGCCACTTTTGTGTAACGCTTCTTGGTATTCAGCTGCAGCATTGTTGAATACTGTTTCATTGCATGACAAATTAGATAGTCTCTTGTTTATGCCTCTAGGTATTGTTTTCAGTATGGAAGGTGGGTGGTTACTTTTGATATTTACATAAACAGGTGTGTCATTTGGTTTTTTTTGTATGGTTTATATGTGTGTTGGTGAGAGGTCTAACGTTATGTCTAAATAATTCACTATCTTTTTATTTGCTTCTATGGTGATTTTTAGGTTTCGGTTGTGGAAAATTTTGCACAATTCTTTTTTCTTATTTTCAATATTTCTAGGGTTGTCGTTCAGTGCAGCAAGGCCATCATCTCTGTATATTCCAATTTGTTTTCCAAGTTTTTTTTAATGTTAGATAACAGTTTGACAAGTTCGCAAGTTTCGCTACCATCATATGATTTCATTGTAACATCAAAAGTTGAATTCTTATTTGTGCTCTTAATCTAAATTTCATTTTTGCTGTGCAGTAAAGTTTTCTTTGTATGGAAAATGATTTCCATTTCTGACCCTGATATTTCTGTGTATTTGTTGGCAAATTTTATAGCTTTGGTGAGTAGCTTTTCATCTCTAGATGATGTCAAAATGTTATAAAAACTGTATTTTCTTGCTGCCCTTCAGTCCAGGGAACACTTCTACCTGAGAGAAACTGATGAACTACCTTGATTATCATGGCTACTATTCATTACAATCACGACTGCATTCATATCCATTAACCACAACAACACATTTCACTAGAACTTGGGACAAACATCAGCATATTCTTTCTTCAACACTACAACATTCCCTTTTCCGGAATCATAACACTACAACATTCCCTTTTCCGGAATCACAGCACTACACAGAGAAGGATTTCAATATAAACCTTTCAGAATCTAGTTTTCCAAATTGGGGAAAGGATTCCCACCTAGACCCTCTTCAGTAAACCATGAATACAATTCATTACACACGATTAATGATTACTTTTCATCAAACTATGAATGTCACCACAAAATGTTCATTTCTTTTCTTGTAACACGACAAGAATGTTCATTTCATTTCATATAATCACCAGATTTTAGAAGGTATCTTTTTTCCAAAAGATTCATCTACTTCAATGTATGTAAGGGAAAGATTTCCACACACTCTTGTTTACCAACACACAACACACAACTATTCAATATTCATATCAAGAGTGAGTTAAATACTCATCCACATCAAATATCAACATCTCTTTTTTTTTCATCATGAAGTTCATAACCAGTTAAGCCACAGAATAAACTTTTTTTTTCTGAAGACCACTTCCTTTAACACTCACTTCTTCTATTCATGTTTTCCAACAACATTTCGTTTAGCTACCCTATCAAGTCATAGGATAACAGAACACAACAATTACTTTTCTTTTCTAAACGAAAACCTTCACAATGAGCCCAGGAAGTTTCAGTCGCCCCGAAACGGGAATACGGTTTCGGTTTGCTAATAAATAAATATTGAATGATAAATACCTGACTGCCACCAAAACCAGACGGGAGTCCCACTTCAGCCTTCTGGGTTGTTACGTTGCCGGAGTCACTGTAGAGATTGCCTTACCGGTTCAGCTCACCTGGCTTTAACAGTGCGCAGGTGAGCAGCAGTCAGGTAAACTTTTCAACCGGCTTCCGGACGACTACCTTCCTGTTAGCACGGTTGCATGAAAATTTGTAACTGGACGGGAAACGATCCGTCACAGAAAAGTTAGATGTTTCAAACCCATTAAAATCTTATAACAAGGTAATCGTTTGGAAACCCCCCCCCCCCTCTCTCTCTCTCTCTCTCTCTCCTCTCTCTCTCTCTCTCTCTCTCTCTCTCTCTCTCTCTCTCTCAGTTCTGCTTGAATGACTTGATTTATTATCTGTATGACATCCCCCCCCCCCCCCCAGCCGTGATGACTGGGCCATCATTATGCATCTCCCCCCCGATTTGTGCTTATTTTCATTCCCCCCCCCCCCCCCCCCCCCTGGTGCTTCAAATTGCTTGTCTTGCATCTCCTTTGGAATGTTTTGATTGTCAGATTGTTCTACGCTCTTTCCTGCACCCACTCTCGCCTCTTTGTCCCTCTTTCCCCTTTCGCTCTCTCTGTCGCCCTTCCCTGCACTCCTTTCGCTCCTGTGTTTCTCTCTCTCTCTCTCTCTCTCTCTCTCTCTCTCTCTCTCTCTCTCTTTTACCATTTTACTTTTTTTTTTTTGTATCGTATTTTAGTTCTAGTCACTTTTGTATGCTTCTTTTGTTGCCTTATCCTATGTTGACCCTATTCAGGGCGAGGACTGGATGTAAAAAAGCACATGAGTGCTTATCTATTATCCTCGTAAATAAAGAATTTTGTCTTGTCTTCTCTCTCTCTCTCTCTCTCTCTCTCTCTCTCTCTCTCTCTCTCTCTCTCTCTCTCTCTCTCTCTCCTACAGTGTGTTCAAACTGTCTGACTAAATCAAAGAGCAGAAAAGGACAAGAGGAGATTGCAGCACCTGTTGTTTTGGTGCTAATGAAGTAATAGATGAACAAGGACTTGCTTTTTACCTTGCTTTTTGCTTGTTTGATTGTTTTCCCCCCATTAGCATTGGTGTTTTTATTTTCCTTTCTTTGTTCTTGAACAGTGAGTGATCTACACTAGTATTATATTTTCCTTTTCCTGAGCATAGAATTCAACTTACAAGTGCATTGTAGTACTAATGGTAGTGTAATTTATCAATCTGTTTTGATTGTGTCTGTTCATTGTTTATAATCGTGTTAATTTACCTAATCTGTTTTTGTTCTCTCTCTTACTATCTCTGTCAGTTTTTTCCTTCATTACTATTTGCACCATGGTAAAGTGACTGTCAGCGCGGCCTCCAAAAACATGGACTGTGCATAGGCGATCTAAATATTAATAGTATTCAAAACAAATTACACGAAGCATCCTGTCTTACACAATACTGACAAACCATTTCATACCTTTGGTTTTACAGAATCCAGACTCTCAGATATAGTCCCTACCAACAATGTCATCATCCCTGGCTATAATATTATTCGCAAAGACCCAGTGCTTCCCAAACTACAGATATACTAGTTTACACTCATGAAACTTAAAATACGCACTGTTTACATCACATTTTTAAAATTTTCAACTGAGTCAGTCTGGCTAGAAATTAGGCTGAACAGAACAAAACGAATCAGAGTCGGCGTTATTTACAAAAACCCCTCTGAAAATGCTGATCGGATGGATAAATTCACTGCCATGGTGGATGCAGCATCTCTTGATGTTACTGAAGTTATACTCCTAGGTGACGTTAATATAGATGCATTGAAACCTCAGCAATCATGGACAGATATATTCTCCTAGTACAACTTATCTCAGACAATTGATATCCTGACCCGTGTAACTGCAACCAGCAGAACACTAAGTGACCATATTTATGTCACAGACGCCCAAAATATTGAACAAAATGTTCCTTTGAATGGTCACAGTGACCATTTTCCGGTATATGTCACATGGGCGGAAAGTGGAATCAAAATCCCCCAAATAGGTCACAAACATGTGACCTACAGATCCTTTGTAAGATCTGAGGAGAATAGCTTTCTAAAACAACAGGTGCTGCAATCTCCTCTTGTCCTTTTCTGCTCTTTGATTTAGTCAGACAGTTTGAACACACAGGAGAGAGAGAGAGAGAGAGAGAGAGAGAGAGAGAGAGAGAGAGAGAGAGAGAGGGGGGGGGGGGTTCCAAACGATTACCTTGTTATAAGATTTTAATGGGTTTGAAACATCTAACTTTTCTGTGACGGATCGTTTCCCGTCCAGTTACAAATTTTCATGCAACCGTGCTAACAGGAAGGTAGTCGTCCGAAGCCGGTTGAAAAGTTTACCTGACTGCTGCTCACCTGCGCACTGTTAAAGCCAGGTGAGCTGAACCGGTAAGGCAATCTCTACAGTGACTCCGGCAACGCAAACAACCCAGAAGGCCGAAGTGGGACTCCCGTCTGGTTTTGGTGGCAGTCAATATTTATTTATTAGCAAACCATTCACTGCCATATTAGCAATATCATTCAATATTTATTTATTAGCAAACCGAAACCGAATTCCCGTGTAGGGGCGACTGAAACTTCCTGGGTTCACCGTGAAGGTTTTCGTTTAGAAAAGAAAAGTAATTGTTGTGTTCTGTTATCCTATGACTTGATAGGGTAGCCAAACGAAATGTTGTTGGAAAACATGAATAGAAGAAGTGAGTGTTAAAGGAAGTGGTCTTCAGAAAAAAAAAGTTTATTCTGTGGCTTAACTGGTTATGAACTTCATGATGAAAAAAAGAGATGTTGATATTTGATGTGGATGAGTATTTAACACACTCTTGATATGAATATTGAATAGTTGTGTGTTGTGTGTTGGTAAACAAGAGTGTGTGTGAAATCTTTCCCTTACATACATTGAAGTAGATGAATCTTTTGGAAAAAGATACTTTCTAAAATCTGGTGATTATATGAAATGAATGAAATGAACATTCTTGTCGTGTTACAAGAAAAGAAATGAACATTTTGTGGTGACATTCATAGTTTGATGAAAAGTAATCATTAATTGTGTGTAATGAATTGTATTCATGGTTTACTGAAGAGGGTCTAGGTGGGAATCCTTTCCCCAATTTGGAAAACTAGATTCTGAAAGGTTTATATTGAAATCCTTCTCTGTGTAGTGCTGTGATTCCGGAAAAGGGAATGTTGTAGTGTTATGATTCCGGAAAAGGGAATGTTGTAGTGTTGAAGAAAGAATATGCTGATGTTTGTCCCAAGTTCTAGTGAAATGTGTTGTGGTTAATGGATATGAATGCAGTCGTGATTGTAATGAATAGTAGCCATGATAATCAAGGTAGTTCATCAGTTTCTCTCAGGTAGAAGTGTTCCCTGGACTGAAGGGCAGCAAGAAAATACAGTTTTTTTTTTTTTATAACATTTGATATGGTAGATTTTTCATCCATGTAGAGATGAAAAGCTACTCACCAAAGCTATAAAATTTTGCCAACAAATACACCGAAATATCAGGGTCAGAAATGGAAATCATTTTCCATACAGCACAGCAAAAATGAAATTTAGATTAAGAGCACAAATAAGAATTCAACTTTTGATGTTACAATGGGATCATATGATGGTAGCGAAACTTGCGAACTTGTCAAACTGTTTATGTTATCTAACATTAAAAAAACTCGGAAAACAAATTGGAATATACAGAGATGATGGCCTTGCTGCACTGAACGACAACCCTAGAAATATTGAAAATAAGAAAAAAAGAATTGTGCAAAATTTTCCACAACCGAAACCTAAAAATCACCATAGAAGCAAATAAAAAGATAGTGAATTATTTAGACATAACGTTAGACCTCAACCAACACATATAAAAACCATACAAAAAACCAAATGACACACCTGTTTATGTAAATATCAAAAGTAACCACCCACCTTCCATATGAAAACAATACCTAGAGGCATAAACAAGAGACTATCTAATTTGTCATGCAATGAAACAGTATTCAACAATGCTGCAGCTGAATACCAAGAAGCGTTACACAAAAGTGGCTACAACTATGAATTACGATACAACCCAGGCAATGACACGAATAGACACAAGAAGTACAGGAAAAGGAAAATCATATGGTACAATCCTCCATACAATGGAAGAGTCAAGACAAATGTAGGGAAAGAATTCTTTAAAATTCTGACATCATCTTTCCCAAAAGAGCACAAACTATTCAAGATATTCAACAAAAGTAACATTAAATTATCATACTCATGTATACCGAATCTCAAAAAATTATCCATTCAACCAACAAAACGAAAAGCAGTACAGTAGAGAAAAACAAGGGTGACGAAAGGAAATCTTGCAACTGTACCAAGAAAGAACAGTACCCTCTAAACAAAAAATGCCTCTACAACAACATTGTATATCAAGCCACTGTAACATCAGAGAACGCAGAAGAAACATATATAGGTATTACTGAAAACCAATTTAAAACTAGATATGCAAACCACAAACAATCATTCAACAAAGAAAGATACAAAAACCAAACAGAATTGAGTAAATACATTTGGAAGCTTAAAGATTAAAAAAAAATAGACTACAATATATCCTGGAAAATTATAAAAAGAGCAGTACCATATAATAATATTTCAAAAAGATGCAACTTATGTTTAACAAGAAAAATACATAAACTATGCAAACCACAATTAGCAACCCTAAACACTAGGATAGAAATGGTTAACAATTGCAGGCACAAGTGGATATTCTTAGCAGTGAGCAGAAAAAAAAAAAAACATGAAAAGCGCAGGCAGCACGTGATGACAAATAGCAAGCAGCTATAAAACACCCGCAGCACTGACCCCCCAAATCCTGTTGATTGCTAGATTTTAAGCGATGAAAGCCTGCTCTGAGCCAATGAGTGATGGAAGTCCGCTCTGAGCCAATGAGTGATGGAGGTCTGCTCTGAGCCAATGCGTGATGGAAGTCCGCTCTGAGCCAATGAGTGATGGAGGTCCGCTCTGAGCCAATGAGTCTCCTCCACGTTGCAAAGTCAGTGATTCTCAATGCTGTCAGCGAAGAAGTTGTTTGTTCGTTTTAATTTCTACATAATCATTTTCATCCGATCGATCTTCTCTCTTCCCAGCCCGTCCCTTTAATTCGGGTTGATAGTAACTGAGAATTGTTTACCCTGGCTTGTTATACCCAACTACATGTCTGCTTCTGTTATAAGAATATACGTTTCTGGATTCTGGATTCGACATTAGAAAAGTATTTAGACTCAGAATCAAAAATTTACTTTGAGAATATTTCGACAGGGTCGCCCTGTCTTCTTCAGCTCACTGTTGCTGTTGTGGCAGCGAGGCCTAGTGGGGCGACTGTTGAGTGGGGTGAATATAGTTGTCAGGATCTGATTGTAGATGGGGGGAAGTTCAAAACCTTGATCTCTGTTCAGGCTGGGGCGTCTAGTCTTGATTTCGATGGCTTCTTTAACTTTTCTTTTTGTGATGAAGGGCTCTGTAGATAAGATCTTGGTTTCTTGGGGGCTGAAACTGTGGTCTGTGGCTTGTAGGTGTTCATGTATGGCAGAAGTAGATCGGTTTTGGGTGTTCCTGTAGACGGGTGGTGAGTGGTCTTGCTGTCTCGCGCCAATGTAGGTATGGGTACAGTCTTGACACTCTACCTGGTACGCTACACACCACACCGCTTAAGGGGGGTCTGTTTTGTCTTTGACATGGGTCAGTTGCTGGCGTACGGAATTGGTGGGTTTGTGTAACACTTTGCATCCACATTGTTGGAAGGTCCTGGCCAGATGCTCTGAAACTCCTTTAATGTAAGGGAACCCTACTTTCACACTGTCCGTATCTGTAGAAGAAGGGTAGGGAACTCGAGGGTTGTCCCACATCCATGCAGGGTATCCATTAGCGGAAAGGGCAGTCTTGACGTGTTCTTCTTCTTTCAGCTCTTCCTCCTTAGTTGAACACAGTACAGAGGCTTTGTGCATAAGGGTGTTAACAACAGACCTCTTGTGCTGGAGGGGTGGTTGGAGTGAAAGTTTAGATACTGGTCAGTGTGGGTGGGTTTCCTATAGACACTGGTCTCCACCCTGTCGTCAGGGGTTCGGAGATGAGAGTGTCCAGAAACGGATCTTGCCTTCTGATTCAGTTCGGAGGTGAATTGGATACTGTCTTCAATACCTCTGTCAACACGAGAGGTCTGTTGTTAACACCCTTAGGCACAGAGCCTCTGCACTGTGTTCCACTAAGGAGGAAGAGCTGAATGGATGTGGGAAACCCTCGAGTTCCCTACCCTTCTTCTACAGATACGGACAGTGTGAAAGTGGGGTTCCCTTACATTAAAGGAGTTTCAGAGCGTCTGGCCAGGACCTTCCAACAACATGGATGCAAAGTGTTCCACAAACCCACCAATTCCGTACGCCAGCAACTGACCCATGTCAAGACAAAACAGACCCCCTCAAGCGGTGTGGTGAGTGTACTACGTAGAGTGTCAAGACCTTTCCCAATACCTACATTGGCGAGACAGCAAGACCACTCACCACCCGTCTACAGGAACACCAAACCCGATCTACTTCTGCCATACACGAACACCACAGTTTCAGCCCCCAAGAAACCAAGATCTTATCTACAGAGCCCTTCATCACAGCCTGAACAGAGATCAAGGTTTTGAACTTCCCTCCATCTACTATCAGATCCTGACAACTATTCACCCCCACTCAACGTCGCCCCACTAGGCCTCGCTGCCACAACAGCAACAGTGAGCTGAAGAAGACAGGCGACCCTGTTGAAATATTCTCAAAGTAAGTTTTTGATTCTGAGTCTAAATACTTTTCTAATACTTCTGTTATGTGTTTATTGTCATAGTCCGGCCTGAAGAAGACCAGTGGGTCAAGGTCTGTTACTTTAATTGATGTTTGTTGTATTGATTTGGTGACCGGGTACTGCAGCTGAAGTTTCCAAGCTATCTACAGACCAAGCTTGGCTCACGTGGTCTTGTGTGCCCTGTGCAGAGGCTCGCCTGTCGCAGTCTTTCCCGCTATCAACAGGACTTTCCCAATTGTCTTCGTCAACATCACTGGGTCTTTCTTTCCAAGCCGGTCGAAAAGCAGAAAAGAAAACAGATACATACACACTGAAGGTGCCAGTGGGATGCAGAGAGGTTCTGTATTAAACTGCCGAATCGACCAGCCGGGAGCATTGCTTCCCCCCTTGGAGGCCAGCGCCATGTCAGCCCGCGAGCAGAGCTCAAGATTCACCATTCACACGGCTCACAATGGGTTGCGCCGTCGGCTGCCACTTAAACGAGCTTCATTCCATTTAACGGCACTTTAGTGACCCACATGGAAATTTATTTGTACATCCACAGACTCCTAATAAACAGAGCATGAGCACACCACAAACATAAAACACATCATAGTTCAGAACTCGATAACTAAAAATGCGCCACACTAAGTACTCTTGCAACTCTCTCTCTCTCTCTCTCTCTCTCTCTCTCTCTCTCTCTCACACACACACACACACACACACACACACACACACACACACACACACACACACACACACACACACACACACAAGTCAAGTCAAGTCAAGTCAAGTAAACTTTATTATCTCAATTTGAGAAATTAATTGTGTGGTCACACACATTCACAGCAAATAAACAATAATTTAGCCCCATTACCCATTTTCTCACACATCACACACACACACACACACACACACACACACACACACACACACACACACACACACACACACACACACTACAATCGTTAACATCCATAAATACATTTGCTTCTGCCATCGTAAGTACAACAAAATTAAGTGATAAAAAGTTTGCAGTTAAAGCTTCCTTTTCGCCAGTTCCACATGGGAACAATATAAACCAGTGTTTGAAATTGATCACAAGTTTATCCCCAAATCACTCACCCAACATGTTAAGACCTCAGTACATTCTCACTTAGAAAAACACTATGTAAACTATCTAAAGATGTATACGGATGGATCTGTTCTCGAAACGGGGCAACGCAGATGCGGTCTTTGTGATTCCTTCATTATGAATAGAAAAAATTGTATCACATGGGTAGACATTGTTCAGTTTTTACTGCTGAACTATAACAGCCATACTTGTGGCCTTACATTATCTTGCAGACCTCCCAGTAAATGTTCGTAAAATATTTTTTATGTAGACTCCAAATCTGTCTTATATGCCATTGGATCGGCAAATATTAAAACACGATTAGAGATGATAACAGAAATAAAGCATTTAATTAATTCACCAATTGTCTATAAAAGGAATTAGTACCACCTTATGTCGGGTGCCTTCGCACTGTGGAATACTTTCGAATGAGTGGGCAGATCAGGCTGCTAGGAGAGCAGCAAGCAACATAGAAGGCTCAGTCCGACAAATTATCAAACTAGACCTTTCTGAGTATTACAAATGTGTAGAGAAAGTGTCAAGGACCGATTTAATAATTTTCTGATTAATTCAAAATCTCAGAATAATCAGCAGTGCGTTAAAGGAATGAAAGGAACTGATCCTAAATCCTTTTAAAATAATGTACCCTTTTTTTTTTTATTCTAGACCAATTACAAGTTTGATGTACAGGTTACAATTAAATGCATTTCGAACAAAATATTTTTTAAATGTACTATGCACATATGGGGAAACAGGTTACTGTAAACCATTTATTTTTTAAAGTACCCAGTAATAAACCAGTTAGTTCCCCAAACACTAGATAATTAAGTTTCATTAAATGATTCATTGTCCACAGAGGACATTTTGAATAATTATCAGTTACTTTATGATATCTCTAAAGTTTTAAATTCCAGTCCAGTTGGTATGTTTTGCTTTGATTTGTTGTGTTACTTTATGTGTCATTATGGTTATATCTGACATGCTTGCCAGTGGGCCCCTATATGATATTAGTACTATTCTATAGAACTTAGATCCCATAAGTTGATACATCAATTAGGACTCCTAAATTACTGTTCGTTCAGTTATACTAATTGAATAGCCACAACACTAACTCCACTCGTACATATACACCCTCATCCACAAATTACCCCTCAACTCCCCAGCTCCTCACCCCCAACTCTCCCACCCTCGCTCCACACACACACACACACACACACACACACACACACACACACACACACACACACACACACACACACACACTCTTACACTTTTCCACTCCCTACCATCTCCACCTCCTTCCATTTTTTTTTTTTTTACCTCTATCTAACATCACACCGATGGTGAAAAGACGTTAAATGAAGAACACACACACACACACACACACACACACACACACACACACACACACACACATGAAATGAAGTCCATCACACACACACACACACACACACACACACACACACACACACACACACACACACACACACGCACACACACACACGCACACATTTATGTCAGAACAGGTTGTTGTTGTTGTTGTTTTGCTCCTCCTGTCATTCTGGCTTTCTCAGTTTCTAATTGTCTAATTGACAAAGTTATTTGACACTCAGGAGTCCAATTCAAGTTCGTATTTCAAAATTTGTGTTACAATTTTGCAAACGAGCTATGGATGGTTTTGGCTTAAATCACGGTCGAAGACACACACGTTAGAGTGTTAACGACCTTAACACTGGAAATCAGAACATTTGTAATTTTGAGGAAATGTTGCGGAAATGAATGTTTTCCCCATTCTAGCCCTTCCTTCCAAGTAAAAACTGGGGTCCAAAATTGTAAACCCATTATTCTTCGTGAACCTATTTTTACACGTGTGTGGGTGAAAGCAATAACCCAAAATCCACACACACACACACACACACACACACACACACACACAGCACAATAAATCCAAATTAGTTTTAAATCATATATCTGATACAAGTTCAAGACATATTAGTTCTCTTATGTTCAAAATTCGTGTAAATGCTTTTAAACAAAATTTTCTAAAGATGTTAAATGTGTATGTGGTTACCAAATTTCCACTAACCACCTGATTTTACACTGCCCTGGTATCAAAGAATTAATGACAAAAACTACAGGGGGGTTACTGACTAGTCAAATTCCATTAACTGTTCAGGAAGTTTTAAATGACTTCCATCTTCCCAAATGTTTTTCAGAAGGTTTTACACCTTAGTCCTATTGATCCTCTCCTTTGAATAGTTAATTTATTGTTGGATTCAATTGTTGTTATACTAATCTTCTGTTAATTGTTAAGTCACGTTTGATATAGATAGTAAACCTCACTTCCTTTCTACTAATTCTGTAATTTTCAACAATTTTATATCCCATTTAAAGCTTGATCATTATATAGAATTGTAAGTGTAGAACAATATCAACGCATGCATAAACAATCTCTACTTTCATACCTTTATTTCTCTTACTTCCTTCCCCCCCCCCCCCCCCCCCCCTTTCCCTAATACTTAAGGGTGAACAGACGTAAAACTAAACACACACACACACACACACACACACACACACACACACACACACACACACATGAAATAAAATACATTACACTGGCATGCATTCAGACATACTTTATCGCCTTCTTCCCTTTTCCACCCCACCCCCACTGATTCTAAGCGCCTGTGCTCACCTATACCCACTCGCGCGCGGCCAAACACTGCCGATTTCACGCAAAGCGTCTGCACACGCATTCGTCTGCTGGTGAGGGTGTTCTGGCTCAGTGCGCGCGAACGGTTGTGGGAATAATATAAATTCAGGTTCATAGGAGATCTTGCAGTCGGAGCACTGAATCTACCACGACTGTCTGTTCGTACTTCTGATGTGTAACGAGTGTGCTTCATGAGTCAAAACGTTTTCGAGCCTGTCAATTACCTCCTGTACATGTCACTTTCAGTGTTTTGTCTTTTGTCCATCCACCCCTCTTGTGTTTGATTATAAGTTTTTATATTGCTTTTGTCAACACTAGTCATAGCTGCAAAGTGAGACGACTTCAGGCGGAAATCTAAACAAATATTAAATAAATGTAAGCGAACCGCAAAGAGAAACGTGGACAAACGAGTCACAAGACAAAACACGACGCGTTTCGACCTCTTAAGTCTTCTTCAGGCAAGACACAAACAAACAGGACAATGAAAATGAACGAGTTTGTCATTTAGTTTTGAACTCTTTAAGGTTGCCGTTGAAGGTTGCCGTTGAATCAATGTTTCTCATGGCGGTGCGCTATTAATTACATCTAAAATTTGTTTAGATTTCCGCCTGCCGTCGCCTCACTCGGCAACTAGATCTGACAGTCAATTAATTCATTGTCATTGAGCAGACTGAGTACATCGGACTGTTCATCCGTTAACTAGAATGTTCATCGTTCAATTCTCGCGCTTGTTAATGTGTATTTATTGTTCTTTTGTTACAATATTACTTCAACATGATTATTTTCCCTTTTCAATCAGTTATAAGCTCTTTAATCTTACCAACACTCAGTTCAAGATAATGTTCATCCCTTTCTGGCTGTCTGTCTGTCTGTCTCTCACACGTGTACACACAGAGACACAGACACACACGCACGGACACACACACACTCACACACACGTGCGCGAGCGCGCACGTGCGTATGCACGCACGCACGCACACACATACAGAGAGAGAGAGAGAGAGAGAGAGAGAGAGAGAGAGAGAGAGAGAGAGAGAGAGAGAGAGATGCCCATCTACACTCTGTACACTTTGCACATAGCGCTGGCATGTGCAGGTGCAGCGCGCGCGCGCGCGCGCGCGCACACACACACACACACACACACACACACACACACACACACACACACACACACACACACACACACACACACACACACACACACACACACACACAGAGTCTGTCTGTCTGTCTGTCTCACACACACACACACACACACACACACACACACACACACACACACACACACACACACACACACACACACATCACACAGAGAGAGAGAGAGAGAGAGAGAGAGAGAGAGAGAGAGAGAGAGAGAGAGAGAGAGAGAGAGAGAGAGAGATTTCCCCTTACACTGAGTAAGTCGTTTTTAATGAATGAATATCACATTGAAGATTGGTGTGGCTTGTTTATAAAGCGACAGGATATGCCTCTAGATATTGTATGAACATAGAGATGTGTGTGTATGTGTGTGTGTGTGTGTGTGTGTGTGTGTGTGTGTGTGTGTGTGTGTGTGTGTGTGTGTGTGTGTTGTTGTTGTTGTTGTTTGTTCCTCAGTTTAACGTCTTCTCACTAAAAGTGATATCAGACGATGTGTTAATGGTGTGTGTGGTATGCGGATGTGTGCTTATGAAGAGAATGGTGGAGGGATAGAAGGGAAAGCGTCTACAACTTTGAATACTACTAGTTGTTAAAAAAACAAAACAAAACAAAACAAAAAACCCTAGATAAAACCAATTAAGAAGAAAAATGCCAACTGGACTCTGTAAGAAACTTTGACTAACTAATCTGAGAAACGAATAATCATTCAACATTTTAAAGAGTGATGACGTCAATCTATCGGAAGTATTACCACCAGCCATGATAATCAAGTTCTTTGTTTTGGGGCAATGAATTAACAAATATGAAACACTTAGTGTATTTCCACACACATACATCTAACATTTCTACTGAATTTTGTTTTCAGTGAATTTAAACGTAATCTGTGGATTAAGCTTCTTACCTCTCTCTAGGTAAATGAGTTAGATAAGTTTTTGCTGTTTTACTCTCTGTGTTCCAGAACTGTATGCAATACAGTTATGATAATACTGAGATTCCGAGGTCTTTCAGGACTGTTGGAAGTTTTTCTCGGTCTCTTTGTCAATTAAGGAATAGCATTCTGAAAGATCTAAAGGTATATCAAGTGAAGTGTGCTTTCCATATTTCTAGCTGCTCTTTTCGCTGCATGATCAACCTTTTCATTTGATACAATTCCACTGTGAGATGGTACCCAATAAAACGTAACAGTGATCCCTTTAAGTGATAAAAGGTGAATGACATGGTTAATTTCTAATAATATAATCTCAAGTCGAATTTTTGAAATTTTGGGACTGGAGGGCACCCAGAACCGATCGGCTATCAGTACACACCAGAATTCGACAAGAATTTAGGGGGAAATGTAAAATGAATTCCAAAGACATCAAAATGGCAATGAGCTCTGCACTAAATATGGACAGATTTTTACCAAGATTATAGAGTTTTTCTCTACATTCAAATCTGGAATAATAAAAGCAGCACCTGCTATGTTATCGTCTAAAATTGAGCCATCAATGAAAATCTTCATATAATTTCGTGTGTGTGTGTGTGTGTGTGTGTGCGCGCGCGGTTGTGTGTGCGTGTATGTACAAGCGCGTGCCTGTTCGTGCGTGCGTTTGTGTGTATGCTCGCGCTCGCATGTGTGTGTGTGTGTGTGTGTGTGTGTGTGTGTGTGTTACACAAAGGAGAGAAGATCTCCCTGTTTCTTCTGTGCATATGTGGAGTATGACCTGAAAAAATTATCTGACGCCTTTACGGGTTTGTTGTCCAATAGTATATTGCGACAGACCGGTCAACCAATCAAATGCAGCGATAGAACGCTGTCTCGAAGTCTCGTAGGAAGCTTAAAGCATGCTCGACAGGCTGTTTCAGGCGTTGTCAAGCTGAAGGCATCGAACCAGCGACAGTGTGCAGGTAAGAAAAGGTTGTGAAACTAAACCGGAGCATCGTTAATTGTTTAATTTTCATATCGGTTTTGAATGCCTCTCACTTGTTTAAAATCTCTATATCAGTCTAATTAGGTATTAGCTCCATTCACCGTTAAGTTTGAGGCAAAGGTCATGAGGGTGTGGGTAAGTTCGCCGGTTCCGAGTCCATGGAGACGCAGCCTCGCACAGTGACAGAGTAATAGTCATTGTCATATGGGCGGAGAGTCTGGTTTCAGTAATACAATGTTAATGACATCGGTCGTCATGAGATCTATGTTTTGTTTGGCTTTGTACTTTGTTATATTGTCCATGTTAATTCGTTACGGCGATGCAAACCCGGATTGAAGCAGCCCGCGCGAGCACGCGTGTTGTTCTTGATACCCAGTGAATGACTAACCTGTGCTGTCACTGAAATCCGCGTGCTGCCGTTATTGGTAACGGGAGCGGCGTGGCCCTGATCCCACACCCACATACAATCATTGCATCAATCGATGGAAGCCATTCCTGGTCTGGAATGACGTCTGTGTGACATGGCAACCGAGCTGTTTACTGCCTTTTTTTCAGAACACGACAGAAACGATTGACTGCACCCTCTACAGTCACTAGAGCTAAGCAGACTAGATTACAACCATTCTGCACGGGAGATTGTGAAGTACGTCCATATCGCGATCAAGCAGCACTATAGATCAATAGTTGACACAAGAACTTTCCTCTTTAAAGATGTTGTTGTGGATTAACAACATGCAAAATTATTGATGTGAATTAGTTAATTAAAAAAAAATGCATTAAAAAATGCATTTTGTAGATACTGAAGTAGTTGGAGCTTACATTTTAAATCAGATCTTGAGTTTGAAACTTACCCAGCATTACTTAGACTTTGGTCTGAGAACATATTCTCTTCTTAAGAGACTTGGGGAACAGAATGTAAATCTTGCCACATCAACTCATTTAAAATGCCAGGATTTTTTTTGTTTTAAATCATAGCTTGTGATTGATAGCATTCTTGTTGTATGTCTCAGACCTAGGTTTTTTTTTTTTTTTTTTAAAGTGAGAATCAAGTTTGATGTGCTTTACACAGGACAGAATACAGACAAATGACTGGGTAGTGCTGGAAATGCTGCAGAAAAGAAATCATTAACCACAAGATTTTAGTCTTTCTACAAATGACTAATCTTACCTTATTTCATTGATGGGATGCTGCAGAAATGAAATCATTAACCACAAGATTTTAGTCTTTCAACAAATGACTAATCTTACCTTATTTCATTGATGGTGGGTGGTGGGAAAGAGAGTTAGGATTTTGCTATGTCCAGTTACTCAACTCTTGGAAAGGATCAGATCTGGTAAACAAGTTATGGAGATGATTGTAGTAAAGGGCTCAAGGTACTAATACACTGCAATACTGCTTGAGACCAGTACACTGCCCATTGAGCAGTCCATGATTCACGTATCTGACAATTTTTATCAACACAACCAGCTGTGCCCCTCTCTGTGCACTCGGATGATGCAGTCACAGCACATTCTCAGGACACCCAGTTTTTTATCTGTAATATTTTTTCCCCTTTTTCAGACAGCACAAAACATAGTGGATAAAGTGTGATTCCTATGGTTCATATTTTCATAGCGCAAAGTTCGCAAACAGGTCTAATTCATGATGTGTCCAGGCTGACATGCTATGTGCTGTGAGAATGCTTGCAGCAGCATGTGGGCAAAGCAGTGAGCCTGTTATGAGCATGGTCACAATGTGTGTTTAAAAATTTAAACTCGTTCCCACTGTTGTTTTCTGTGTGTTTCCAGATCTGATTAAGTGGCACAATTACATATTCATAATTTAATCATTGACATTTACAAACTATGTTTATTTCATTAACACATGCGCATATGTGCGTATGCAGCATGCATAGTTACACAAACATAACACCTAAGTGTGCATGCACACACACACACATGCATACATACAATGGCCCCATATACACTCACACACACACACACACACACACACACACACACACACACACACACACACACACACACACATGCATGCACATATAGCCACACATGCATACACTCATGTACACACACACACACACACACACACCCCCTCTCATACTGATACAGATATATATGTCTTGACAAAACTTATTGTTTAATGTTACTGCTTATATTGAAAGTCTATGATTGTTTTCATTATACAGCTTTAGAAGCAGTTTTGCTTAAAAATTATCTTCAGCATCTATACTGCTCAGCAACATGCACTCATTGGCACTCGCGCACCCACACCCACACAAACACACATATGCAAGCACACACACACACACACACACACACACACACACACACACACACACACACACACACACACACACACACACACACACACACACACACACACACACACACACACACACACACTTACACGCTTACTCACTCGCACACACACATCGCCATACATCCAAGCATGCACACCCACACAGACATGCACATAGGTCTGCTGTTTCTGACTATGATATAAAAAAGAAGTAAAAATGAGGATGTATATGTGTGTAAGCAGCCCACACAGATATAAAAAAATATGTGTGTGTGTGTGTGTGTGGATGAGGATGCACATGTGAGTGTCTCTGTGTGTGTGTGTGTGTGTGTGTGTGTGTGTGAGAGAGAGAGAGAGAGAGAGAGAGAGAGAGAATAGTGTGAAGAAGTGTATCTGTGTGTGTTTAGGAGACCCAGTATGATGTTGTAGTGATTGGTTGGTTCATAATCATACACACACACACACACACACACACACACACACACACACACATATATATATATATATATATATATTCATATTTTCTTTATTTGTGTTGATGATTTTAGACTAAATGCATCTAGTCATTAGATCTATAGTGATGTGTCAATTAAGCCAAAACAGAAACAACCTGGAAAGGGTGAGACAGAGGAGGTGCAGCAAGGGTTTGGGTTGAGAAATAGTTAGGTAGAGTTTGGGTGGTAGGAAAGGATTTAAAAGTGAGACAGAGGAGGTGTAGGCAGGGAATGGTGGGTTAAGAATAGGTAAGTGGGGTTTGGGTGACAGGTAGGTAAGGTATTGTTGTTTATACTAGTCATAGCTCAGCCAACCGCAAAGGGCAAAATCAGGGCTGTCACCAGGTAAATAATCAACTCACAAGTCATCAAAAAAAAAAAAAAATTCTTCACACATCTCTTTAAAATACATCTTCTAAAAGCATACCAGAAACTTCATAAAAAGTCTTTCTTTCATGAAAGCCTAGATCGGGTAAAAAAAAATGTTGATCTCTTTCAGAAATTCAAAGATCACGTCAGGTGGGACATCTCTGAACAGGATTTTCATGGAGTCTGCTGTAAAGTGTTTATGTCTCACATCGGGCAAGTCCCAACGATCTAAAAGAATATGTTTCACCGAGAGTGAAACATGACATGGAATGCACCGCTGCTGAGCTTCTTCACCTTTGAAAAGATAAGAATGGGTATAAAACAAGTGGCCTGTGTGCAAGCGGCACAAGACTTTAGTTTTTACGGCCGCCTTGGGAACATTGTAAAAACTCTTGCAGGTTTGGGCGGATTTTAATAGTTTGTTATCTGTCTGCAAGGTCCATTCCTCTTGCCAGAGGTCTTTGACATAATCATTAACTTTGGGTTTTTGATCTGTGTATGGGATGTTAGACAGTTTCCCTGTTGTGGCGTTCTTGGCCAAATGATCGGCCATTTCATTCGCTCCGTGACAGGAAAGGATTTTTAAAAAAAAACAACCAGTTGTGCAGTGAAAGACTATTGACCAATTTTAAAAATAGAACATGTGGAGAAAAAATTTTTTTTTTAATGTCTTTCAATTGACTTAAAATCTGAAATCAGGTGCTAGGCTCATGCTTTCCAATGATTTCTACTTAAAAAAGATCGTCTTGTTTGTGCACAATGATGTAAGACATGTTTCACTATCAGTTTGCTTTATGATTTAGTAGCAGTGTGAAGATGAGAATTTGCCATTATTATACTATGTCAGTTGCGAATGTTCATGTTCACTTCCTGTCTTATTCTAACAAATGTTGGACAGAAAAGGTTTTTGTCACTTCCTTTGTTACAGTGTTTCACTATCTGTTTGATTTCCTGTGTAACAATGTTTGATTTCCTGTGTAGCAATTTCACTATCTGTTTGATTTCCTGTGTAACAATTTCACAATCTGTTTGATTTCCTGTGTAACAATTTCACAATCTGTTTGATTTCCTGTGTTACAGTTTCACTATCTGTTGATTTCCTGTGTAAACAATTTCACAATGTGTTTATTTCCTGTGTAACAGTTTCATAATGTGTTTGATTTCCTGTGTAACGATTTCACTATCTGTTTGATTTCCTGTGTAACAATTTCACAGTCTGTTTGATTTCCTGTGTTACAATTTCACTATCTGTTTGATTTCCTGTGTAACATTTTTACTATCTGTGTGATTTCCTGTGTAAGAATTTCACAATCTGTCTGGGTTCCTGTGTTACAGCTTCACTATCTGTTTGATTTCCTGTGTTACAATTTCACAATCTGTTTGATTTCCTGTGGAACAGTTTCACAATCTGTTGATTTTCCTGTGTTACAATTTCACAATCTGTTTGATTTCCTGTGTTACAGTTTCACAATCTGTTTGACAGATCCATGCCTGTAGTCTAGACTTGCATAAATTGTGTAGCATTTCATGCATATATGTACATAAGTGCAGTATGTACATAAAGAAGCTATGAAAACTTGACATGAGGCTCAAAAGAGGAATGAAAGAACAGAATTATGCTAACATTCAATCTGTCTCAAACATCAGACACCACCCACTGATCAAATAAATATTATGGAACATTTATTTACAGAAGTGGCATGATTCTCTTCCATTCAGCTGGTGTGTGTGTGACTGTGAGCATGAATGCAAAGCTGATGCCCAAAGATGGTGTAGTTTTTTTGACCAAAGACATAGATCTTACGAAATAATGTTTGTCTCGTTCTGTTGCTCTATAATGAATGAAATTGTATTACAACATTCATGAGCCACATAACCTGCAAAAATGTAAATTGTTAACTATTTTCTTTTTTTTTTCTTAATTGTATTGCTTTTCAAGTATGTTGTACACACATAAGTGCACACACACACATGCGTGCGCGCACACACACACACACACATACACACACACACACACGCATGTGTGCACACATTTACAGGCTCACACGTCACATACATGTATACACATAAATACACACACACACACACACACACACACACACACAAAGTGAAAAGCTTGAATAGCTTGTAAGTGCAATTCAAATGCTGGCCATTACACTGTTCCTGTTTTGACCCATACCACCCGTCATCACAAACTAACCAGTGAGCTGACCATCTGTGGCCCCTATTGTCATAAACTGACTGGTAAGCTGACCAGCAGTGGCCCCATTGTCACACTTTTGCGACTGGCCCAGCGGTCGCTCAGTGAGTCGATGTCACAGAGGCTCCTGCTCACTAGTCTGGATCCTTTAAAGTGTTCTAAAAACCCTCAAGTTAGCTTCACACCATGTGCACTGGGAAGGGGCTATGTTTGTATTATGTCCAGCTGACTCTGTTCCCTGAGCTTCACACCACGTGACCACCACCACACCAACCACAGCCTCCAGCTATGAAATCTCCATCCACTCAGCTGTGTGCTTAGAAGGGAGTCTTACATATAAATCCAAGAAGAAGTAAAACTGGCAAGGACCCTCAACACACTTCCCATTCCCAACAATTCATACAGCTTATACTGCCCCTCAACTTTGATACCACCACCATCACCATCACCCACTGCATCCCATCTCCCCTATCCCTAACTATGAAAATGTCCAGGGTGTTTCTATGAACTTCCCCTGGCTTAGGCACAGCTGTTGTTTGGACTTGCTTGCTAGTACAGAGCACAGGCTGAGGGGATGTTCATTTTCCTTTCATGCAAGACTGTTTGCAATGCCCACCAGCTAAGCCTCTGTTTTATGGATCTGTGTTGACATGGAGCAGTCAAAGGGAACTGTCCATATGAAAATGTCCAGGGTCTTTCTATGAGCTTCCCCAGAGGGCACAGCTGTTGTTTGGACTTGCTTGTCATTACAAAGCACGGCTGAGGGGATGTTCATTTTCCTTTCATGCAACTGCAAGACTGTTTGTGATGCCCACCAGCTGTGCCTGTGTTTTATGGAACTGTGTTGACATGGAGTAGTCAAAGGGAACTGTCCATAACTCACAGGCGTGACGACAGCAGGGACCCACAAGGGGGAAGGATCTGGGGGGTTACCTTGAAGTGGCCTCAAAAGGTGCTCTCAGCCCTTTGTCAGAGTGATGCAATTTTTAAAAGAAATTATTTTAACAATTGGAGCTTACAGGTGCAAAAAAGAGGACAGTGTGCAAAATTGATACATCAGCGGCATTTCTGTAAGTCTAGCCCATAAACATTTGTTAAATGAAACGAAACTGGGGGGGCCCCATCAGCATCAAAGGAAAAAAGCGTTTTAAGTAAAATGCAGCTTTTGACTAAGTTAGTTTTTTTTTTGTTTTTTTTTTGTGTGTACAAACATTTTTTTTTTGTTTTTTTTTTTCCCTTCTTTTTTGAAATGTTATACTATTAACTTTGGAGGGGTGACAAAAAAAAACAAACAAACCCAAAACAACAACAAAAATCATTACTTACTTTCTTCTCTTCTTGGTCTTTCATCATATTAAAATAATCATCACTGTGAGGCATTATCCAGTCAATGGAATTTAATATCATGAAGCCATAATTTGTAAGTTTGGGAGAACAGAAACCCCCCAGTAAACTATTATCCATTTATGTGATGGACAATTGATCTATATGGACACCAATTATGATTAAGCTGTTCTAAGTTATAGTTAATTTTAGCGATATGTTCTTTAATTTTGTATCTAATACTAAGTTGTGTCGTAGGAAAGAAAATAAATCGGGAACATATTTTTCTGTTTTACATCAATAGCTATATTTTTTTGCAAAACATTATTGTAAACTCTAAGACAGAATCTATTTAAAAGTTTCATCAACACCAAAAATTGCCACTTTACATGAAATTCCTATATTATGCATGTGTTCACACTTTTCTTGCAATAAACGTTCGACAGATTTCCAGAAAACTTGTACATATTTGCAGCCCCATAAGAAATGTTGAATGGCATCTCGTTCTTCAGTACAAAATGAACATTGAACTGTATCAGTTACACCCATTGCATTCAAAACCATATTAGTGGCTATAATTCGATGGATAATTCTGATTTGTGGCCACTTAAGTTTCACATCTCTGATTTTACTGATTTTAGAAAACGCCTTTCTCTAGGAAATGTTTCAAATTCATTTTCACTGACGACTTTAAACAGCACTTGCATTAATTATTGTGAAGTTTGTAGTACTTATAATACCCTTTTGCACTTTTATTTGTATTAGTTATGATTTTTAATGCACTATGCATATCGTGAGTGAAATGAGTATTATCATTTATCTCAATTCCACATTTTTTTAATGTATGTTTTTATTGAAGAAATCCAGCCATTGAACGTAATAAAATTTACTGGTACATGTGTTGTGGCTATAAATTCTTCATGCTTGAAAAATTCCCCATTATCCGCCAGAAGATGCGTGATGGAGTATATCCCTTTGTCTGTTATCCTATTTTACTTAATAACAGTGTTTCCTACTGTTATATTTTCATTACAAAAAATCGAGTAGCTCACAAAGACATTTTGGCATAATACTGTGGCAAAAAGTTTCTATATGCTCGAAAAGTATGATTGCAGAAGAGGTTAGTTTAAGGGCATATATATATATATATATATATATATATATATATATATATATATATATATATATATATATACTTTCAAATATCAGGTATGCTCAGGCCACCTTGTTCCATACTTTTTATTGTCATTTTTCTTCTAATTTTGTCACATTTTCCATTTGAAATAAACTGAAAGCATAGTTTTTTTTTTAGTTTTTGTATGAAGTTGTCAGGTGGATCTGGCAACAAGATCCAAAGATTATGTATGTTTCGATAGAATTAGAGATTTAAAGATAGCTACTCTCCCAATTGGAGTAATGGTTCGTTGTGTCTAGATATTAAATAACACACTTCGCTTCTGCGAATTTTTTTTTATCATGATTTATGGTTTAACAATGCTTAAATCCTGAGTAAACCAAATTCCCAAGATTTTGAACTTAAGGGATTCCATATCATTTTCATATGGCGGCAGTATACCTTTTTGATCTTTTCTTACTTCCAAGCCAAATTGCCAGTGTTTTGTCATAATTCATAAACAGACCACGCACCTTGCTGAATCTGTCGAGGATGAATATGGAACGATCAAACGATTCTTCATCACCCTCATTAATTCATTGTGCATCATCAGCAAACTGCAAAATTTTGTGTTCCATACTATTTATCTTCATTTCTTTTATAAATTCGTCTTCTGATCATGATAGCAAAAATTTCTGCACAAAGGATGAACAAATATGGAGAAATAGGGTCTCCATGCCTGCAACCTCTTTCAACCATTGTGCAATCTGACCATTTATAATTACAGTTGATTTGATGTCTTTGTAAAAAGTTTAAACCAGCGGCAAACACCTTCTCCAAATCCATATGCTTTTAAAACTTAGAACATGAAACGCCAATCCAAGGAATCAAAGGCTTTTTCAAAATCAATACTGAGTAGTAAGCTAGGAAGATTTTTTTTATTTTAAGATCGTTTATCATATACCAATCTAATGTCTCCTATGTATGTGTTAGTATGAATCCAGTCTGATCTTTGTTTAAGTGTTGGTAATACGTTCTTAATTCCGTTGGAAATACATGAAGATCCTGTTTGTATATTACATTGAGAAAAGATATCAGTTACCAGTTTTTAATAAATTTTGGGATATACAAAAAATTAGACCTTCTTTCTGTGTTTGATGAGAGTTCCTCATGTTCAGATGCTTCGTTAACTGACCTCACAACTAATGGACCTAGCTGTTTCCAAAGAATTTAAAGAGTTCTAGAGTGAATCCATCAGTGCCCTGACTTTTGTCCATTTGTCATATGTTTTAAAGCTTGACTTGCTTCCTCAGTAGTTACTGTACCGTCTAACATCGCTTTTTGTTCTTGTGATTGTTTTGGAATTGTATTGACTAAACTTTCTACTGCACAGTTTTCTATGTTCCTTCTCTTATATAGCTTTTCATAAAATTTTCACAAGATGGGTCTTTCAACAGCACAAGGATTTTCACTGGATGGGTCTTTCAACAGCAGTAGGGATTTCTCATGATGGGGTCTTTCAACAGCAGTAGGGTTTTCACAGGATGGGTCTTCCAACAACAGTAGGATTTTCACAGGATGGGTCTTCAACAGTAGTAGGGTTTTCACAAGATGGGTCTTTCAACAGCAGTAGGGTTTTCACTGGATGGGTCTTTCAACAGCAGTAGGGTTTTCACAGGGTGGGTCTTTCTGCAGCAGTAGGGTTTTCACTGGATGGCTTTTCAACAGCAGTAGGGTTTTCACAGGATGGGGTCTTTCAACAGCAGTAGGATTTGCACAGGATGGGTCTTTCAACTTCATGCAGTCAGTAATGTAGGTGTCAGGTTGTGTAGTGACAGAGGTAGGTTGCAGACCTTTCTTTCTGTTGTGCTGGCCGTCTTTCTCAACTCTGTCCCTGTTGACCACCCAGAAAGAGCCTGCTATGGTCAGCTGGTTTATGAGAACACTGAAAATGAAATGTCATCAAGACATTAGTTTTCACCAAGGCATTTCTTTGGACTTTGTTAAAGGTTTAAACATTTGAAGCTTTAGGGATGTCAGTGATTTTTGTGTTTTTATGTTTCAGGCTGTAAGACATTCTGAAGCAATCTGAACAAAGATGGAGCAGCAGAGCATCATCAGCCCCAAAGGCCAGTCCCAAGGACACATTGGTGACGGGCGGCGCCGGCTACATCGGCTCCACCCTCATCCCCATGTTGTTGGCTGAAGGCTACGAAGTGACCTGCTTTGACTGCTTCCTGTGGGGCATGGGACCGCTGCTGTCGTCAGCCAACAACCCCAGGTTCCATGTGGTCAGAGGCAGCATTCTGAACAAAAGCAGGTGGAAGAGGTCATGGCTGGAAAGGACGCTGTGATTCACCTGGCAGCCATTGTGGGCTACCCTGCCTGTGAGAAGGACCACAAGATGGCGCAGGATGTCAATGTGGAAGGCACCCGAAATCTGGTGGAATGCAAGACACCCAACATGACCTTGATCTACGCCAGCACTGGCTCCTGCTACGGTGCGGTGGATGGTATATGCACAGAGGAAACCAGCATCTCACCGCTGTCCTTGTACGGGTCCACCAAAGCTGACGGAGAGAAAAACTGGTCCTGAAAAGCGGAGGCACAGCCCTACGCCTTGCCCCGTCTCTTTGGCGTCTCCCCTCGCATGCGTCTGGACTTGCTGGTCAATGACCTCACAAACAAGGCGCTGACGGTGAAGAAGTTTGACCTTTATGAAGGTCATTTCCGTCGCACATTTCTACATGTACGAGATGCCGCACGTGCGTTTTTGTTTGCTGTCCAGAACCAGGATCGAATGAGGGGTGAGGCGTTTAACGTGGGCGATGAGTCCATGAACCTTACTAAGAATCAGGTGGCCCAAATCATCCAGAAGGCAGTGCCAACCTGCAACATCACCATCTCCACCACGGGGGAGGATAAGGACAAGCGTAACTATGAGGTGTCTTATAAGAAAATCCGTGATCTAGGCTATGAATCCACCATCACAGTGCCAGAAGGTGTGACGGAGCTGCTCAAAGTCCTGCCCAACTTGTCTGATGAGGAAATCAAGCGCAGCAAAAATGTCTAGGCCTCCAGCCATCTTCAGTTCTGCCAGCGCTTCCAGCTGGCCTCCTGGCTCTGCATTGTGTCATCTCTTCTCAAGTCTCTCTTTCTCTCTCTCTCTCTCTCCAATCTTTTTATTGTTCTTATGGCTGCTCATTCTGAACTTTTTTCTCCTTCTCTGGCCAGACTGGTTTAATTGCTTGTTGTCTGCTGTATTCATATTACTGTATATTTTATTGATATATATTTTTTTGCATTTGGGGTTTGCTTTTCGTTGGTTTCTGTGTTTTGTTTTTTTTTTTACTTTTTCCAAACCTTCAACTGTGTCACACACACACACACATGCACATGCACGCACGCACACACGCACGCACACACGCACACACACACACACACACACACACACACAGACACACACATACTATTGTGTGTGTAAGATATGTATGTACATGTGCACACAGATGCACACACACAAACATACACACACTTGTATTTATATATTAGTGTGTGTGTGTGTGTGTAAGATATGTGTACACATATACGTGTGCGCTCACTCACATGCATATGGTATATATATATATATATATATATATATATATATATATATATGAATATTTGAATTTCCCATGTTACCTTGATATTGTTTATTCTGGCATATTTCAGTTGATCTCTGAAGTGTCCAAGTCCTTATGTGCAACTGTTAAAAAAAATGTTATCTGTTTGTTAATCCTTATTCATGGTGATCAAATTACTATTGAATTCAATTTTGTCACTCACAAATCAATGTTTTTGACACACAAGACAGTGTGTAATTTGGTGACATAGGAGATGTTTGCTGTGAACATTGTATGTCATGACTGTGTAATTTGTGTGACAGACAAGATGTTTATTGCAAGAACTGTATGTCACAACAATGTGTAATATATTTCTGTGGCAGACAAGATGTTTATTGTGAGCATTGTGTGAGAGGGGGGGGGGGGGGGGGGGGGGGGGGGGGGGGGTAGGGAGGAGCAAACCAGGGTCCTCTGGCAGATCCGATGGATGGACAATGGTCGTCGGGGACACAGATGTTGCCATATGTCATGTCACTGGCTGCCATTTTTCACTGGACTGGTAAGCATCACCAGCATCGGATCCCATTCAACTGACCTGACATAGCATTTCTCTTCAGATCCCATTCAACTGACCATAGCATTTCTCTTCAGATCCCAGTCAACTGACCATAGCATTTCTCTTCAGATCCCAGTCAACTGACCTGACCATAGCATTTCACGGCTGTTTAGATCAAGCTACTTAGTTTTGATAGGCAGGGGAGTTTACAGCATGCCCACAGCTGCAGAGGCCAAGCCGTGAATGCAGGTCAGGAAAAGAGGTGTTTTCTGCAGGCTGCTCCCCACCAGCCAGCTAACCGTGCTGTACTTGGCGAACTGAATGTCATCTGTGTAAAGCCGGTCTGGCAACAATGTGTTCGGCATTGCTGAGTGCCCAATACAAGTGGGGCTGTTCGTTTGATAACTAGTGGTTGTCATGAAAAGTGTAATATATCTGTGCTCTTGAGATGACTGAATAGGGGAATTCCCGACAATTCTTTTAATACCAAACTCGACTAGGTTTATTTTCCTGTAGATAATGTAGATACAGCATGAAAGCTTGTGCACAAGCGGTCAGGTGATGTTCAAACAATGACAACAGACACACACAATTGTGCAAAAATGACATCATCACTTTCTGGGAATTTAATTTTCCCTAGTTAACTAGTACAAAAGGTTGATACATGCCTCTGCTTGGACTACAGCAACAAAAATATTGGGTCAGAAATGTGTAAACCTTGTTTGTTTGGCCCTTTCACTGTCTCGCACGGGACAGAAAAATAAGCTGTGATTTCTCTTCAGATCCCATTCAACTGACCATAGCATTTCTCTTCAGATCCCAGTCAGCTGACCATAACATTTCTCTTCAAATCCCAGTCAGCTGACCATAGCATTTCTCTTCAAATCCCAGTCAGCTGGCCGTAGCATTTCTCTTCAGATCTCAGTCAGCTGACCATAGCATTTCTCTTCAGATCCCAGTCAGTTGATCATAGCATTTCTCTTCAGATCCCAGTCAACTGACCATAGCTTCTCTTCAAAATCCCAGTCAACTGACCATAGCATTTCTCTTCAAATCCCACGCAACTGACCATAGCATTTCTCTTCAGATCCCAGTCAACTGACCATAGCATTTCTCTTCAGATCCCAGTCAACTGACCATGGCATTTCTCTTCAAATCCCACACAAATCCCACACAACTGACCATAGCATTTCTCTTCAAATCCCACGCAACTGACCATAGCATTCCTCTTCAAATCCCACACAAGGGACCATAGCATTTTTCTTCAGATCCCATTCAACTGACCATAGCATTTTTCTTTAGGTGGAAACTTCTCTTCACTTATGAGCTATCCCAGTTCCCTACATGCTTTGAGGTGTCTTGGTTCTCCTTGAACTTTTAAATGTTCTCACAGTCCTCGTGCATATATGGCGAGTGTGTTGATATATAACCATGTGCAGTCCTTTTTCCTCTGTACATAATGGTGTGTGTGATGATATGTAACCATGTGCAGTCCTGTTTTCCTTTGTACATAATGGTGTGTTGATATGTAACCCATGTGCAGTCCTATTTTCCTTTGTACATAATGGTGTGTTGATATGTAACCATGTGCAGTCCTCTTTTCCTTTGTGCATATATGGTGAGTGTGTTGATATGTAATCATGTGCATACACTTTTCATTATTTCAGTGGTATGTTACTGTCACAGCTGTTGTGAACATGTGGACTCAGTTTTTATTTCTATCTGACAGTTTAGAATGAAATTGAAAATTGTGGACACCAGTTTCTCAGGCAAGTGCTCGCACTCCCATAGCTGGGCAGAGATCAGTTTCCCACCTCCCTCCCACCTCTACCTCTTCTGTCTCCCAATTCTCCACCTCCCTGTACTTTGGTGAGGATGAGCTGGGCTGTGGTGACACTTGTAAATTTAGGATGGAAGTATGGAGGCATGTGACATGTATGAAAATATTTTTAGAATTGAGGCCAATATGATGACCCTGCAACTGCAATCCAGGGCAAGTTTGCATATGAAATACTGGAGGGCATCTGTGATCGTGATCCCATTTCAAGCCTAGCCAGGGGTGTCCATATACCAAAGGCAGATTTAGTTGTGGTCATGGTGAGCTTAGTGCTGCATTTTATTGGAAAAAGTCAGGATCATCTTGTAGGACTTCCCACGGTTTAGCTCTGAGACCCTTTGGCAAAGTCATATTTATCCTAGGCAACTTTCCATGGCCTAGTTGTGTGATCCACAGAACTTTCCTGTCCTACTGCTGCTTGTAGGCTCCGCTGTAGCACAGGAGTGGCGGCAGAGGGGTGGGTGGGGCAAGGGTAGTGACAGCAGTAAGAATCACCAATCTGGGTGTGGGTGTGGTTGTCTGGTGGTGGCCTAGACATATCCCCATACTTCAACAGTACACTCCCAACCAGCATGACAGCATTATTCCCCAGCATTCATTCTTTCATTGACTTGCATTAGGGGATCAGTTTCTAGTTAGTCAGCAAGGATCTGCATCCGGTTCTTATCAAGAGTTTTGCTGGGCCTCTCAAACATGCTGATGTATGTCAGTGTCACATGCCTCTGTCCAGACCTCATTAACTTGTACACAACTTTATCACCAGGTTCATCACTCTCTGCTGTTTCCTGCCGGCATGTGTTGAGGTACCTTGTCATTCAGGACTGGGAACACAGGCTTGTGCGCTACACTTCCTGTGTCATTGACATGTGCTCCACCATGATCTACGCTTGGACTGGATTGTGGACGCCATGCATTTGTTTGTGGCTGATGATTTCCTGCTGTGTTCACCCCCCTCAGTTTTTGTTAATTAGCTTTGATGTTGTCTCCTCCCCTTTTCCTTTTCTTTTTTTTTTTTTGTTTTGTTATTTCTTTTCACACATTTACCCCCTCCTTCTGCCCTCACTCAGTGTTAGTTGTCATTTCCTGTTGTTTTCCCCTTTGCTGTTATTTCTGTTGGTTCAAACCCCACTCCCTCCATGTATTTTTTTTTCACTATTTCTGTGTCTGGCAATGGTCTGTGCACACTGTGTCTGTCGGCGATCTGTGCACACTGTGTCTGTCAATGGTCTGTGCACACTGTGTCGGTCAGTGGTCTGTGCACACTGTGTCTGTCGGTGGTCTGTGCACACTGTGTCTGGCAATGGTCTGTACACACTGTGTCTGTCGGTGATCTGTGCACACTGTGTCTGTCAATGTTCTGTGCACACTGTGTCTGTCAGTGATCTGTGCACACCAAGTCTGTCAATGGTCTGTGCAAACTGTGTCTGTCAGTGATCTGTGCACACTGTGTCTGTCAGTGATCTGTGCACACTGTGTCTGTCAGTGATCTGTGCACACTGTCTGGCAATGGGTCTGTGCACACTGTGTCGTCGGCGATCTGTGCACACTGTGTCTGTCGGTGATCTGTGCACACTGTGTCTGTCAATGGTCTGTGCACACTGCGTCTGTCAGTGGTCTGTGCATACGGTGTGTCTGTCAGTGGTCTCTGCACACTGTGTCTGTCGGCAATCTGTACACACTGTGTCTGTAATGGTCTGTGCACACTGTGTCTGTCAGTGATCTGTGCACACTGTGTCTGTCAGTGGTCTGTGCACACTGTGTCTGTCAGTGATCTGTGCACACTGTGTCTGTCAGTGGTCTGTGCACACTGTGTCTGTCAATGATCTGTGCACACTGTGTCTGTCAGTGATCTGTGCACACTGTGTCTGTCAGTGATCTGTTCACACTGTGTCCGTCCGTGGTCTGTGCACACTGTGTCTGTCAATGATCTGTGCACACTGTGTCTGTCAGTGATCTGTGCACACTGTGTCTGTCAGTGATCTGTTCACACTGTGTCCGTCAGTGGTCTGTGCACACTGTGTCTGTCAGTGATCTGTGCACACTGTGTCCGTCAGTGGTCTGTGCACACTGTGTCTGTCAGTGATCTGTGCACACTGTGTCTGTCATTGATCTGTGCACACTGTGTCTGTCAGTGATTGCAATCCCTGCTTTATTCAGTTTGTCACTAGTTGAGGACTGGGAATGACTGTTCCTCTGGCTTGGGAAACATGTGAATTGTTGGCTGTAGTGTGAATGGATGGGTTGTTGACTGGATTAGTTGTACTGCTATGTTAGTATGTATGTTTTTCACTCACATCATCTGTAGTGTGAATGGATGGGTTGATGAATTGGGCACAGGTTTGAACAGCACAGCAAGTTCCATGAACAGCAGCATTGTTTTTGCTCGTTTTTTTTTTTTTTTTTTTTTTCGTGAGTGTGTTGTTGACTACTTGTGAAAACCTGAAACTTTTGTCAGATGGAGTGAAGTGGTTTGATGATCCAAGTCACTGATCAGTGTGGACCAGGGGGCCGGTCTTCTGCCATGCTCAAGCAACGGTCAGAGATTCAGTATTAACAGGTAATTGTTTGGTTAAGTGTTGCTCATATTTTCTTGTTTCTTTTTCTTCTACATCAATTTATAGATTGGCCAGCTTGAAAAGACCCACGGAGTGCTAAACTGCATTTAGGCATCTACTGTCAGGCAGTTGAAAAATGTTTAGGTTAACCCTCTCTCTTGCCTCCCTTCCAGCTAACTTCTAGAGGAAGGGAAAAGAGGTTTTCATTATTTTCCAGAATCTGATTGTGTTTTATTACTGTTTTTATACAGAATAATGTGATCTATCCTTTCTTGTGGATTGACACAAAATGACAGTATTATAAACTAAATCATATATTAAAGCAAGAATGTATCAGCTTTTGGAAATGTCTTGAACTTTTGTTATTGTTATTGCTGTAGCTGAGATTTTTTTTCAATGAATCCCAAAGAAGAATGGAAATCATAGATTTCTGAGCAGTGCTGAGATTTGTTTAAACTTAAAGTGAGCTGTTCTTGCCCTTAGAGTGTTTATTATTTCTCTTTGGCATTTATTTATTTGTTTTGCTTTTTTTTCACGTACTTTTTGATGTAGAAAGAGAGATGAATATGACAATTAATGGCTGTCATTAGCTTCTGCAAGATGTCTCCAGTATATGATTTAGTGTCGTTTAGTGTCTCCATTTTGTAAATTGTTAGAAGTATGGCAATTTTACAGCAGCAGAATTGTATTTTCAAGTGCATTTTCATTTAAATCAGACACTGTGTTTTCATCGCTCACCGTCTTCATTAGTAGCATTTTGAAGTTATGAAACTGTAGCCAACCCTGCCACACCTAAATCCCCTATGATTCATTTCTTTCCTGGTCCCTTTTCTGACTCTGAACTGTAAATCAGCTTCTAAAATATTTACACTGTATGCTTCATAGATGTTTATCTTAATCAAGCTTGTATTCAATATTTGTTTGCATGTGTTTCCCCTCATCCCAGTTGTTTTGGAAAATCAAAATCCTTTCAATATAAGAGTTTGTTTTTGTGTAGAGTGCTGCCATCTTCTGTGTGCATTTGGTAAATTGCCATTAGTACTTTGGAAGTGTTGTGTTCTGCCCACCCAACTGTCCCCCTTCCCCTGTCCCAATCCCCCTTCCCCCACCGTACTCCCACCCTTTCACCCCTGTAAAAATTGGCCTGTGTTCTTGTGGAACAAGATTTCTGTATAGAAATAGAAGGGTGTTCTCCACCCTACTATGCCAGCAAACATGTTATTCAGTTCATGTGGTCTCTTGCATTGTAAAGTAGAAGAGGACTATAAATCAAACATGAGAATATCTTGGTTGGAACAAAAAGCTGATTCTCCCAACTAGACAGACTGATTGAAATCCAAGCTTGTAGAGGTTTGCTTCCTTCAGAAATCCAGCCTTGCCCCAGGTTCATGGTCATGTTGTTCACAGCTCTGTGGACCTCGAGTTCATGGTCATGTTGTTCTATGGACCTCTGGTTCATGGTCATATTGTTCACAACTCTGTGGACCTCTGGTTCATGGTCATGTTGTTCTATGGACCTCTGGTCCATGGTCTTGTTGTTCACAGCTCTGTGGACCTCGAGTTCATGGTCATGTTGTTCTATGGACCTCTGGTTCATGGTCATGTTGTTCACAGCGCTGTGGACCTCTGGTTCATGGTCGTGTTGTTCTATGGACCTCTGGTTCATGGTCATGTTGTTCACAGCTCTGTGGACCTCTGGTTCATGTCATGTTGTTCTATGGACCTCTGGTTCATGGTCATGTTGTTCACAGCTCTGTGGACCTCTGGTTCATGGTCATGTTGTTCTATGGACCTCTGGTTCATGGTCATGTTGATCCATGGACTTCTGGTTCATGGTCATGTTGTTCTATGGACCTCTGGTTCATGGTCATGTTCACAGCTCTGTGGATCTCTGGTTCATGGTCGTGTTGTTCTATGGACCTCTGGTTCATGGTCATGTTGTTCACAGCTCTGTGGACCTCTGGTTCATGGTCAAGTTGTTCTATGGACCTCTGGTTCATGGTCGTGTTGTTCACAGCTCTGTGGACCTCTGCTTCATGGTCATGTTGTTCTATGGACCTCTGGTTCATGGTCATGTTGATCCATGGACTTCTGGTTCATGGTCATGTTGTTCTATGGACCTCTGGTTCATGGTCATGTTGTTCACAGCTCTGTGGACTTCAGGTTCATGGTCATGTTCACAGCTATGTGGACTTCAGGTTCATGGTCATGTTCACAGCTCTGTGGACCTCAGGTTCATGGTCATGTTCACAGCTCTGTGGACATCAGGTTCATGGTCATGTTGTTCACAGCTCTGTTGACCTCAGGGCCTCTCCAAGGGCTGGACACATGTCTGCAGAAAACTGCTCACATTAACACTCAGGACTTAAGAGGGCCCCAGGTGAGAGTAAGCCACATGCCCAACATCCAGTAATGATCTCACAATAATTCAAGGGCACACAATCCTGATGTAAACTTGTCAGAGATCACTGGGGCAGTTTATGCCAAACACAGGGGACAGGAAGATTGGATGCAAAGGATTTGAAAAAAATAAAAGTGTTCGTGACAGAATTCATGGATTATATGTCCCAGATTTTCCAGAAGAATAGAATTGCTCTTTCCTGAATAAGGTTTGTACATGGCATTGTCTCAGATAGAACTTCCATCGGAACATATTTGTCTTGTGCACATGTGTGGCAAGAAATCTTTATGTACATCTGTGTAGCATAATTGAAGATGGTGTTTCCTTCTGGATGCACCTGGTGCCTGGTGTTCCTATTTCTTTGACTGGTGTTTAGCTATTGTCAATTTGTGTTCATTTGAAAGAATTGTGCATGTGGCTTGATTCCTGTGTTAAGAGCAGGGGTAGTGCGCGCGGTTGGGGGAATAAACGTTGCGTGTCCAAGTTTGGGTGCCTTTACTCTCAAGCAACATGCAGACATGACAGCAAGCAGAAAGAAACCTGCTGTCTGCTATAAAGTCTGTAGTTGGCTGCTCCTCTCTCTTGTCAGATCTCAGCCATGCCTCTCCCGTCATCCATGTTATTTATTTTTAAACAAGAGCAATTCAGCATCCAAAGATTAAAAGAAAGAAAAAACAATGTGTCCACGTCACTGGATTGACGCTGCAGCCATAAAAATACTGCAGTATTTCCAACCACTTAGCTGCAGCCATCAGAATACTGCAGTATTTCCAACCACTTAGCTGCAGCCATCAGAATACCGCAGTATTTCCAACCACTTAGCTGCAGCCATCAAAATACCGCAGTGTTTCCAACTACTTAGCTGCAGCCATCAAAATACTGTAGCTGCAGCCATCAAAATACTGCAGTATTTCCAACCACTTAGCTGCAGCCAACAAATTACCGCAGTATTTCCAACCACTTAGCTGCAGCCATCAAAATACAGCAGTATTTCCAACCACTTAGCTGCAGCCATCAAAATACCACAGTATTTCCAACCATTTAGCTGCAGCCATCAAAATACTGTAGCTGTAGCCATCAAAATACTGTAGCAGCCATCAAAATACTGCAGTATTTCCAACCACTTAGCTGCAGCCATCAAAATACTGTAGCTGCAGTTATCAAAATACCGCAGTATTTCCAACCACTTAGCTGCAGCCATCAAAATACTGTAGCTGCAGCCATCAAAATACTGCAGTATTTCCAACCACTTAGCTGCAGCCATCAAAACACTGTAGCTGCAGCCATCAAAATACTGCAGTATTTTCCAACCACTTAGCTGCAGCCATCAAATTACTGCAGTATTTCCAACCACTCAGCTGCAGTCATCAAAATACAGCAGTATTTTCAAACTACTTAGCTGCTGAAGCTTCAGCTGCCTGTTGGGATCAGATCCTGTCTTGAAGAAAGGCAACTGTCCTGATCAGTGGGTCAGAAATGCAAGACCAGTTCCCCTCAACTGTTCTGAAAAGATGTTGAAGGTTATTACAGTTTTTAGAACAATTCAAGATGGTAATTTTGTACCATGTTCAGTGCCTGTATTATTCTGTTAAAGTGTGTGTGTGTGTGTGTGTATTTGCGCGCACAAATGAACATGGGTGTGCATGCACTTTAGTACAACATTCCAGCAGGCAGGTGTGTGTGCACTAAACATTCCAGGTGGTAGTTGAGCATGCTGATATGGATCCTGTGAGTTAAAGCATGTCGACAAAAATCCTTTGAGTTCAAGCATGTTGACAAGGATCCTGTGAGTTAAGCATGGTGACATGGATCCTGTGAGTTCAAGCATGTAGGTGGATCCTGTGAGTTCAAGCATATTGACATGGATCCCATGAGATCACGCATGTTGACATGAATCTTGTGAGTTCAAGCATGTTGACACGGATCCTGTGAGTTCAAGCATGTTGACATGGATCCTGTGAGGTTGAGAATGTTGACATAGATCCAGTAAGTTGGAACATGTTGACTTTGATCCTGTGAACTGGAGAATGTTGACATGGATCCTGCTAGTTGGAGCATATTTACCTGGATCATGTGAATTGGAGCAAGTTGACATGGGTCCTGTGAATGGAGTAAAGTGGTATGGATCTTGTGAGTTGAACCATATTGACATAGGTTTTGTGAATTGGAGTGTGTTAACATGGATTCTTTCATAGGTCTTGTGAATTGGAGCGTGTTAACATGGATTCTTTCATAGGTCTTGTGAATTGAAGCATGTTAACATGGATTCTTTCATAGGTTTTGTGAATTGAAGCATGTAAACATGGATTCTTTCATAGGTCTTGTGAATTGGAGCATCTTAACATGGATTCTTTGAATTGGGGCATGTTTATGGATCCTGTGAATTGGGGCATGTTAAGGACCCTGTGAATTGGGGCATGTTTAAGGACCCTGTGAATTGGGGCATGTTTATGGATCCAGTGAATTGAGGCATGTTTATGGACTCTGTGAATTGGGGCATGTTTATGGATCCAGTGAATTGAGGCATGTTTATGGACTCTGTGAATTCAGGCATGTTAATAGACCCTGTGAATTGGGAAATCTTAATGGATCCTGTGATTTGGAGCATGCTGACATGAATCCTGTGAATTGGGCCATGTTGATGTGAATCCTGTGAATTGGAGCACATCAATATGAATCCTGTGAATTGGAGCATATTGACCTGGATCCTTTAAATTTGAGCATGTTGACATGGATCCTGTCAGTTGGATCATGTTGATATGGTTCCTGGAAGGTGGCACAAGTTAATATGGATCTTGGAAGGTAGAACATGTTGAAAGGATCCTGGATGTTGGAACATGCTAATATGGATCCTGTGAATTGGACATTGTTGATCTGGATCCTTGAAGGTAGAACAGATTGATGAGATTCCTGGAGGCTGGAGCATGTTGACATTTATCCTTAGAGGTTGAGGAGCGTAATGATATGGATCCTGGAAGGTGGAGCATACCGATATAGACCCTGGAAGGTGGAACATGCTTATATGGATCCTGGAAGGTCAAACATGTTAATATAGATCCTGGATGTAGAATGTGTTGATGTAGATCCTGGAAGGTGGAGGAACATGCTGATATTGATCCTGGAAGATGGAACATGCTGATATGGATCCTGGAAGGTAGAACATGCTGATATAGATCCTGGAATTTGGAATGTGTTGATAGGGATTCTGGAAGGTGGAGCAAATTAATAAGGATCCTGGAAGCTGGAGCATGGTAACATGGTTCTTAGAAGGTGGAACATGTTGATATAAATTCTCTGAGTAAGAGCACTTGATATGTATCCTGCAAGTTGGAGCATGCTGACATCATATGTGTTGGAGCATATTGGTGTAGGAGCAAAGATCGTGTGGATTGGGGTATGTCAGACATGGATCCTGTGTAATATTAAGACACAGATCCTGCAAGTTGGATGTTTACATCTGAGATTGCTTCAGAACTGTATTAAGCCAGCACTATTTCCTCTTGCCTGATGACGCTAAATTAGGTCTGTAATGCTGAGTCGACATTCTGACATGTAGTATTCCCATGTGACACTAATTACTCTCAGAAATGGTGATCGCCCACACTTAATTCTTAAGAGTTTAAACTTTAGATGTCATGATTGCTTATTCAGGTCAAAGAGACTTTGAACCAGATCAGAAACGGTGATTGCCCTACACTTAATTCTTAGAGTTTAAACTTTAGATGTCATGATTGCTTATTCAGGTCAAATAGAGTATGAACCAGATCATGCAACCACTGTTTTTCCTGGTTGCACCATCATCATTTTGTAGGTGGCATAGCCTCCTGCTCCTCACTGCCTCTGAAAGGTGCAGAAAAAAGGATGAATTGCTCTTCTTACCTGTCACTGGAAGAGGATGTCAGAATAACATATATTACAACAGCTGTGCAATCTGGAAGCATCTGTTGATTGGAAGAAGCGTATGTCATTAGTGTTGGGACACCTGCAGCTGTCAGTATCATGGTTTCCTATGTCAAATCAGTGTTTCATCTAGCAGAAGCTTCTCTGCATATCATGTCTACTGATTCAAAGATGATAGACCACTGCTTCATGTTATACTGTTGTATGTCCAGAGAGGATGTAGATGCAATATTTCAGGGAGAATTGTTTGGGTTTTTTCCCCCTTGAAAATATTGACAGCTTTGAGTTTTAGCATTTCACATGCTCCTGTTCACTTGCTCCACTTCACTTGTGTCTCCATTTCAAAGAGAGGTTCAATGCATTTGTATGATCTAGAGATCTAGATGTTGTGAGGAAGTTAGATTGTGCATGGTTGTTTAAAACTTGCATTTTAAAAAGATTGTACTTTGCATTCTTGGTGCATTTGCAGAGGGTTACATTTTATTTATTGGCTCATGTACTAGTAGTAGAGAAGTATGTTGATGCAAAATCGCTTTATTGGGAAGAAATAAAAATGGCAAAAAACTCCTGTGTTATATGCTTGTTTATTTGCTTGGCTTTGAAGGTGTGTATGCGAAGAGCATGGATATACTGTGGCATGTAATATGTACAGTGTCCCCTCCACATGTTAAGAAAATAGTGTTTATACCACCACATGTAATGTATGTACTGGTGTCTCTATCACCACATATAGTAAATGTAACAGTGTCTTACCATCACTTAGAATGGGTATGATGGTCTCCCAACCACCACTCTTAATAAAATGTGATGGTGTTCCTACCACCACATGTATGATGTGTGATGCCTTTGCCACCACACGTAATGAATGTGATGGTGCTGCTACCACCGTATGTAATGAATGTGGTGGTGTTCCTACCACCACATGTAATGATATGTGATGGCTTTACCTCCACACGTAATGAATGTAATGGTGTTCCTACCACCACATGTAATGATATGTGATGGCTTTACCACCACACGTAATGAATGTAATGGTGTTCCTACCACCACATGTAATGATATGTGATGGCTTTACCACCACACGTAATGAATGTAATGGTGTTCCTACTACCACATGTAATATGTGATGGCTTTACCACCACACGTAATGAATGTAATGGTGTTCCTACCACCACATGTAATGATATGTGATGGCTTTACCACCACACGTAATGAATGTAATGATGTTCCTACCACCACATGTAATGAACACATGCTGTTCCTACAGTTACATGTAACGAGACTTGGTGTCCCTGCCGCCACATGTACTGAATGTGAAGGTGTCCTTTGCACCACATGCATTGTATAGGGATCTGTGCCACATGTGTAAAGAACATTTAGTGTCCGTACCATCACGTATGAATGCAGGGTGTCCTTATCACAATGCGATGAATGTATGGTGTCCGCATCGCCACATGTAATGAAGAAATGGTGTCTTCATCAGCACATATAATGAAGAAATGGTGTCTGCATCACATAATTTAGAAATGTCAACATCACCACTTGTAATGAAGAAATGGTGTCCACATCACCACATATGATGCTGATAGTATCATTACAAAAATAAGGAGGAAAGTACAGATTCCTATGTTGACCTAAATCCTGATAATACACACTACCTTAATGCACCAATTCAGTTTGATGAATTTATTGAAGCGCTGGAGTCATTTTCTTCAAATAACTCTTCTGTTGGTTTGGATGGCATTTCTTACCAGCTTCTGATTCATTTACCATTTAATTGGACAGAATTGTTGTTTTCGTTTTACCGAAAATGTTGGTTAAATGAAGCTCTTCCTAAAATCTGGAAGCAGTCAATTGCAATTCGTATTCCAAAACAAGGTAAATGGAGATCAGATATAAGTAGTTATCGACCAATAGCTTTAACTTCCCATGCCAGTAAATTATTAGAAAAAAATTATACAGAAAAGATTATTTTATCACTGTGAAAAACAAAATATCATTCCTACATGTCAAGCTGGGTTTAGAAAAGGATGTTGCACAACAGACAACTTAGTTAAACTTACAACTCAAATAAAAAAACAATTCTCCAAAAGAAAAAGTACACTTGCCACATTCTTTGATGTACGAAAAGCTTATGATAGTGTTTGGCATGCACGACTTTTATATATATAAACTGAAAAAAATTGGAATAACAGGTATAACTTATCATTACATTAGTAATTTATTACCAGATAGGTCAATACAAGTCAGGTTGGGAAATCTCTACTCTTCAGCGAAAAGAATTGATATAGGTATTCCACAAGGATCTGTACTAGCTCCATTATTGTTTAATATATTAATTCATTATCTACCAAACTGTCTATCAAAAACACAAAATGTGCAATTTGCAGACGATATAGCTATTTGGATTATTAACACATCTTTGAGGAAAAGTGCTAAAAAAGAACTGTTCATTATGTTCTGAACATATACAAAGAGAAATTAATAATCTAAATCAATATAAGAAAGAAAATGGATTAAGCTGTCTTATGAAAAGACTTACCTTATGCTTTTTAATAATGGTGAAAATTCTGAAACTCTTCCTCAGTTAGTATTGGATGGAAATCCTCTTGTTTATAAGCAGTCTGTTAAGTTTTTAGATGTACATTTAACATCAAAATTAAATTGGAAAGTTCATATTGAATATTTGATTTATAAAGCAAGAAAAAAGATTTAATAAAAAAAAAAAATCATAAAACAAAACAGACATGGAGCCAAAATACCAAAACATTACTACACCTTGCAATTTCTTTAGTTCGATCAGAACTCTCTTAAGGGCAAGAGGTGTATTTCAGTACTTTCAAATACTGTTTTAAATGAATTACAAAACGGAGATAGTACGGCTATCAAGCTAGCTCTTGGTGTCCCTAAGCACTCTAACATCACAGAACATATATAAAGAGAGCAACATGTCATTAACAGAACATCGAAAATTAGCAGTTTCAAAATATGTAATCAGAAGTGTATCTATTGTTAATAATACACAGGAGGAAATATTCTTAAATGCAGAAACAGAGTTCCCAAAGAACAAAAAAAAATAACACTTCCTCAGCCTATCAAGAATTTTATTGAAGACGAAGCAAAATAGATATTCACAATATTTCAGTCATGCCTATTATAACAATGATACCACCATGGGAACAAAGAAAGGCAAAGTTTGATATAGAATTCAGCAGTTACAACAAAAATGAAGAAGAGAATTTATTAGTTACTGACGTTCGCCTTCATTTGGATTCAAAATATTCAAATCATCTAAAAATTTTCATTGATGGCTCCGTCTTAGAAACGTCAGACAGTGGTGCAGGTTTTGTTATTCCTTCGCTCAGAATAGAAAAGCCATATTATTTAGGCAAAGGTGTTTCAATATTTACATCTGAATTATACACAATAATACAAGCTTTAGAATTCATTTGTGATCTACCTTATTCCATTTATAACATCTTACTACGTGTTGATTCAAAATCAGTTTTACAAATGCTCAAGCAAAATAGCTGCAACAGTCGTAACGATATTGTCTTTGAAATTAAGTATTTAATTCATCGTATTGCTATAAAAAGGTATTGGTATTGACTTTTGCTGGGTGCCATCTCATTCTGGGCTCTTTTGGAATGAGGTTGCTGATAGAGCTGCTAAATGAGGAGCTTTCAAGAACTCTGACATAGTTTCAAAAGAGAAATTAGCATCATCAACAGATGAAATGTACTCCCTGTTGGAAAAATCCCACTTGTACTAGCCCATCTGCTTCTAGATCTAAAGCCTTGACATATAGTAGACCTATAATTAGTTTACTGTGCAAAATACGACTGAACTCATGGAAAGCTAAGTACGCAAAAGTTAATTGTATTTGCAATCTTAAATTGTCAATTCTAACTTACTTTTAGAATGCCCAATTTTGCTCACTAGATACAGAATGAATATATGGGTTTTTTTCTGAAGTATGATAACACAAGGGATATTTTGAATGATGAAGAAATTGACATTATCTTAATTGCAAAAGCTTTTCTATCACACCTATTGGAAGATTACTTTGAAGTTTTATTTCACTTGTTCTTATTTTTGAAGGACGGGGTGGGGTGGGGGGGGGGGGGGGTAACTTTTGCATGGTGTCTAAAATCACTATACTTGTGAACAGACATTAATTTATATATTCATTCATTGTCCACATCACCACATGTATGAAGAAATGGTGCCTTATCACCACATGTAATGAAGAAATGGTGTCCACATCACCACATGTAATGAAGAAATGGTGTCCACATCACCACATGTAATGAAGAAATGGTGTCCACATCACCACATGTAATGAAGAAATGGTGTCCACATCACCACATGAAATGAAAAAAAAATGGTGTCCACATCAGCACATGTAATGAAGAAATGGTGTCCACATCAGCACATGTAATGAAGAAATGGTGTCCACATCACCACATGAAATGAAAAAATGGTGTCCACATCAGCACATGTAATGAAGAAATGGTGTCCACATCACCACATGAAATGAAAAAATGGTGTCCACATCCACATCAGCACATGTAGTGAAGAAATGGTGTCCACATCACCACATGAAATGAAAAAAAATGGTGTCCACATCAGCACATGTAATGAAGAAAATGGTGTCCACATCACCACATGAAATGAAAAAATGGTGTCCACATCAGCACATGTAGTGAAGAAATGGTGTTCACATCACCACATGTAATGAAGAAATGGTGTTCACATCACCACATGTAATGTAATGAAGAAATGGTGTCTGCATCAGCACATATAATGAAGAAATGGTGTCCGCGTCAGCACATGTAATGAAGAAATGGTGTCCACATCACCACATGTAATGAAGAAATGGTGTCCACATCACACACATGTAATGAAGAAATGGTGTCCGCATCAGCACATGTAATGAAGAAATGGTGTCCGCATCAGCACATGTAATGAAGAAATGGTGTCCGCATCAGCACATGTAATGAAGAAATGGTGTCCGCATCACCATATGTAATGAAGAAATGTGTCCCGCATCACCACATTTAATGAAGAAATGGTGTCCGCATCACCACATGTAATGAAGAAATGGTGTCCACATCACCACATGTAATGAAGAAATGGTGTATACATCAGCACATACAATGAACTGATGAAGAAATGGTGTCCCTATGACCATACATGTAAATGGTGTCCCTACCACTACATATAATAAATACAAGGTGTCCCTACCACTATATGTAATACATTAATTGTTTCCATACCACTACATGTAATAGATACATGGTGTCCCTATCACCATAAAGTGATGAATATATTGTGTCCCTACCACCACATGTAATAAATACATGGGGTCCCAAGCACCATATGTAAAGAATGCATGGTGTCCCTACCACTACATGTAATTAATACATGGTGACCCTACCACTACATGTAATAAGTAAATTGTGTCCCTGGCCACCTACAAGCTTGGACTCTTGACCTGCTGCTAGGCCAGTCGCTGGGAGTCATTCTTTTGGGTTGATCAGTGAAACTAGACACAGGATCAGAGTAGGAGAATTAAATGTTCCCCTCTCTGCTGTTAGTGGTTGTTTCACTGACCGTGATCACTCTTACAGACTTAGGTGGGGCAGTGAGGTAGAAAAGGTTAATCTTCCCTATTTGTTTTGCTATCCACACTGTTTCTGATGTCTGACTGACAGACTGTCAGAGTAACAGGACAGCCAACAGTGTCATCATAGAAAAGAAGGGGGGGGGGGGGGGGGGGGGGAGTGTAGTGAGTGCACTTGCCATTCCACTCACTTCACCGCAGTCACATCACATCATCAAACCATGCATTTCAGTGCAGAAACACACCATGAAGTGTTATACTGGTTAAAGGGACTGCACAGCAGACAGCCTGTAACACTGTCCTGTGGTTAAAATCGGTGCTGCCTCCATGCAAGATGACAACATGGAAACTAGCATTTTACAAAGTCAAACAACAGAAATAAGTGAAGAACATGTAGAGTGAAGACCCTAAACAGGTACACAAACATCAAATCAATTGGAAGAAAAAGATAAAACAGACATGGAATGTGAGGTGTACAGACGTGCAGACAAAGAATGTTGGGTGTACAGACAGGGAATGTTGGGTGTACAGACAGGGAATATTGAGTGTACAGACATGGAATGTTGGGTGCAGACAGGGAATGTTGGGTGTACAGATAGGGAATGTTAAGTGTACTGACAGGGAATGTTGGGTTTAGAGACAGGGAATGTTGAGTGTACAGACAGGGAATGTTGAGTGTACAGACTGGGAATGTTGAGTGTAGTAGAGACAGGGAATGTTGGGTGCACAGACAGGGAATGTTGGGTGTACAGACAGGGAATGTTGGGTGTACAGACAGGGAATGTTGGGTGTACAGACAAGGAATGTGTACAGACAGGGAGGGAATGTTGAGTGTACAGACAAGGGATGTGTACAGAGGGTATGTTGAGTGTACAGACTGGGAATGTTGAGTGTAGTAGAGACAGGGAATGTTGGGTGCACAGACAGGGAATGTTGGTGTACAGACAGGGAGGGAATGTTGAGTGTACAGACAAGGAATGTTGGGTGTACAGACAGGGAATGTTGGGTGTACAGACAGGAAATGTGTGTAGAGACAGAGAATGTTGGGTGTACAGACAGGGAATGTTGAATATTGAGTGTATAGACAGGGAATGTTGAGTGTACAGACAGGGAATGTTGGGTTGGTACAGACAGGGAATGTTGGGTGTACAGACAGGGAATGTTGAGTGTACAGGGTGTACCGACAGGGAATGTTGAGTGTACAGACAAGGAATGTCCTCTCATCCTTCAAAACACTACATCCAATGATCAACACTCCTCTCAACCTTCAAAACACTACATCCAATGATCAACACTCCTCTCAACCTTCATAACACTACATTCCACTGGTCAACACTCCTCTCAACCTTCATAACACTACATTCCAATGGTCAACACACCTCTCAACCTTCATAACACTACATTCCACTGGTCAACACTCCTCTCAACCTTCATAACACTACATTCCAATGGTCAACACTCTCTCAACCTTTCATAACACTACATTCCAATGGTCAACACTCCTCTCAACCTTCTTAACTACATTCCAATGGTCAACACTCCCTAATCCTTCATAGCACTACATTCCAATGGTCAACATTCCCTCCATGTATATATCTTCTTCTTCTCTTCTTCCTAGAAAACTGGTTCACTCAAAAATGAGTAGGTCACCAGCGCGCATATATATATATATATATATATACATATATGTGTGTGTGTGTGTGTGTGTGTGTGTGTGTTCGTGTGTGTGTGTGTGTGTGTGTGTGTGTGTGTGTGTGTGTGCATGTGTGTGTGTGTGTGTGTGTGTATGTGCGTGTGTGTGTGTGTGTGTGTGTGTGTGCAACATGGTGTGTGTGACATAGAAGGCACAGTGTGTGTGTGTGTGTGAGAAGGAGGCTGTGGACAACAGGAAAAGACATCGAAGGCAGAGTCCAAGAGAACAGAGGAAAGGCTGTGGACAACAGGAAAAGACATCGAAGGCAGAGTCCAAGAGAACAGAGAAGGAGGCTGTGGACAACAGGAAAAAAGACAGCCAAGGCACAGTCCAAGAGAACAGCAGAAAAGGGGAACTCACTGGCGCAGAGTTTCCAGAAGCCAGGGATATAATTAAAAAAAAAAAAGAACCCCAGCCCATAACAGTACCATCCAGACATCATAACGTCACTGTACCAGTCTACAATGTATTCCAGTGAAATACACCATCATAAGGAAAACCTCAGGAAAATTGCATTTTCTCAAAACATACATCACTCAAGACTGGTCAGTTAACCTGCAAGAATCTTCTCTCAACAATCCATCCAAGACAAACAGGCAAAGAGCATGACTTTTCCTTAAAGTGCATGAATATCACAATAACCTGACAGGCTACAGACAACAAACTTACACATGCATGAAAATCAGAATAGTCTGTTTGATGTTGTGGTGTGTTTTGTGTCCACTACAGAGCTGTTTGATGTTGTGGTGTGTTTGTGTAGTCACAGAAAATAATTTTCACAATCATCAGAGTACTGGTATGCAGAAGCTTGTGTGAAGACAGATACACATTTCCATCTGGCCATCCTGGTAAAGTGATTAGCATCGTGGACTCCAAATGGGATTCAATTTGTATCAAACCAGTTCTTTGTGGGATTTTTTCATATGCTGCAGGTGTCTGCATTTCTTGGACTGACTGATGCTGGGATGAATTATGTGTGTAACATATTACAGTCCTGTCATGCAGTCTCAGACCTTCTTGATATAATCCTTAGCATTATATTCATCATCCTCATTCTCATCGATCAGCATAAAAAAAATCAAATTCTGTGACCCTTCATACCCTGCTCTCATGGTCACGTCAGTTTTGATGGCCGTTTCAGTTCGCATACCAACAGAACAGATCAACTGATGATGCCACACTCACACTTCTCCATCATGCTTTTTCACCTCGAAAAACCTGCCTCCTTGTACGCATTCTCTTTTATTGATTTCTCATCAGCATTCAACACCATACAACCACATCTGATGGCAAAGAAACTCATTAACATAAAATGTGTGTAACAAGCTCATTCTTTGGATAATTGATTTTCTTACACAGAGGACACAGTCTGTTTGATATCAAAGTGTTGTTTCGTCTTCCAGAGTCATTTCAACTGGCGCACCCCAGGGTACTGTTTTATCACCAGTGCTTTTTACTTTGTACACAAATGATTGTTCAGGAAGTGATTCAACTTTGTACATTAAATATTCAGATGACTCAGCACTTGTGGATCTATCCAACTCTGATTCTGTTTACTTCAAGGAGGTTCAAAGATTTGTTGACTGGTGCGATCATAACTATCTTGATCTGAATGTAACAAAAACGAAAGAAATGTTGACTGATTTTAGAAAGAATCCAAAAGCTGTACCACCGCTTTTTATCAAAGGTGCTGAAGTAGAACGTGTTTGAATCATACAAATATTTAGGAACTTTTATAGATAATAAGCTGAATTTTAAATCCCATGTTGAGTATGTCCACAAAAAATGTCAAACCAGATTATATTGTCTTCGCAAGCTGCGATCATTTCATGTGAATACTGACATTCTTCGGACATTTTATTCATGCTTCTTGGAATCTGTTGTTACTTTCTCATTTATGTGTTGGTATGGTGGGTTTGACTGTGAAGAGCAGAAATGTGCTTGAGAAGTGGTGAACGTGGGAGGAAAAATCGTGGTGAGAGACAAAAAAAGTCTGAGTGAGCTGTACAGGTGCCGTGTTGTTTGTAAAGCAAAGAAGATTGCGTGTGACCAGACCCACGTTCTTGCAAATCAGTATGACCTTCTTCAGTCAGGACGAAGATATTGATCGGTTAAATGCAGAAGTGTCAGATTTAAACAAAGTTTTATTCCCCTGTCCATTGATTTTATGAACCGAGGAGATGTTTAATTGAAATCCAAATTCCTTTATATGAATGTATGTCATATGTGAGAAAATGGGTAATGTGACTAAATTATTGTTTATTTTCTGTGAATGTGTGTGACCACAAATTAATTTCTCAAATCAGCAAATTCATGGGGACTGTCACCGCGTGGACAGGGTGATGCCCTCCGGGACAGCTCACTCACACCAGCTCCACAACAGGCTGTGACACTGACTGCTGTGGATTGCTGAGGCTGTGGCAGTGTGGATCAGGCTGTGATGCTGTCTGTTTGCTGTGGATTGCTGATGCTGTGGCAGTATGGACCAGGCTGTGACACTGACTGCTGTGGATTGCTGGGGCTGTGGCAGTATGGACCAGGCTGTGACACTAACTGACTGCTGTGGATTGCTGTTACTGTGGCAGTATGGACCAGGCTGTGACACCGACTGTTTGCTGTGGATTGCTGTTACTGTGGCAGTATGGACAAGGCTGTGACACTGACTGCTGTGGATTGCTGGGGCTGTGGCAGTGTGGACCAGGCTGTGACACTGACTGCTGTGGATTGCTGTTACTGTGGCAGTGTGGACCAGGCTGTGACACTGACTGCTGTGGATTGCTGTGGCTGTGTGGCAGTGTGTGGACCAGGTTGTGATACTGACTGCTGTGGATTGCTGGGGCTGTGGCAGTGTGGACCAGGCTGTGACACTGACTGTTTTCCTGTGGATTGCTGGTACTGTGGCAGTGTGGATCAGGTTGTGACACCGACTTTTTTGTGGATTGCTGTGGCTGTGGCAGTATGGACCAGGCTGTGACACCGACTGTTTGCTGTGGATTGCTGGTGTTGTTGCAGTATGGACCAGGCTGTGACACTGTTTGCTGTGGATTGCTGGTGCTGTGGCAGTATGCACCAGGCTGTGACACTGACTGACTGCTGTGGATTGCTGGTGCTGTGGCAGTATGTACCAGGCTGTGACAGTGACTGTTTGCTGTGGATTGGTGGTGTTGTGGCAGTATGCACCAGGCTGTGACACTGACTGTTTTGCTGTGGATTGCTGGTGCTGGCGTTGTGGCAGTAAGGACCAGGCTGTGACACTTGACTGTTTGCTGTGGATTGTTGGTGCTGGTGTTGTGGCAGTATGGACTAGGCTGTGACACTGACTGTTTGCTGTGGATTGCTGGTGCTGTGGCAGTGTGGACCAGGCTGTGATACTGTTTGCTGTGGATTGCTGGTGCTGGTGTTGTGGCAGTGTGGACCAGGTTGTGACACTGACTATTTGCTGTGGATTGCTGGTGCTGGTGTTGTGGCAGTATGGACCAGGCTGTGACACTTGACTGTTTGCTGTGGATTGCTGGTGCTGGTATTCTGGAAGAATGGGACCAGGCTTTGACACTGACTGTTTGCTGTGGATTGCTGGTGCTGGTGTTGTGGCAGTATGGACCAGGCTGTGACACTGACTGTTTGCTACAGATTGCTGGTGTTGTGGCAGTGTGGACCAGGCTGTGACACTGACTGTTTGCTGTGGAATGCTGGTGCTGTGGCAGTATGCACCTGGCTGTGACACTGACTGTTTGCTGTGGATCGCTGGTGCTGGTATTGTGGCAGTATGGACCAGGCTGTGACACTGTTTGCTGTAGATTGCTGATACTGTGGCAGTATGGACCAGGCTGTGACACTGACTGTTTGCTGTGGATTGCTGGTGCTGGTACTGTGGCAGTGTGGACCAGGCTGTGACACTGACTGTTTGCTGTGGAATGCTGGTGTTGTGGCAGTATGCACCAGGCTGTGACACTGACTGTTTGCTGTGGATTGTTGGTGCTGGTGCTGTGGCAGTATGCACCAGGCTGTGACACTGCTGTGGAATGCTGGTACTGTGGCAGTATGTACCAGGCTGTGACACTGACAGCTTGCTGTGGATTGCTGGTGCTGGTACTGTGGCAGTATGCACCAGGCTGTGGCTGTGGACAGGAGGCCAGAATTAATGGCACTTAAGTGGCACAGAAGATGAGACAACAAAACACACAGACACTCAAACACACACACATACACACACACACACACACACACACACACACACACACGCACACACACACACTCACACACACCACACACTTGCACACACATACACGCACACATGTGCACACACACACACACACTTTTCCACACAAATCAACACATACATACAACATGTCTACACACAAAGATGATGATGGCTCTATCATCCCTGCAAGGAAAATCTATGATGTCCAGTATACATGCATCCATGTATAAAAACTTACACCTTCATGATTTTGTGTGTGTGACATACACATAGATATTCTCCATGTGTTTGTATGTGTGCAAGCATGCATGCGAGCCTCTCTGTCCTTAAAGCAGTCCTATTAAAATCATCTAGTCTTAGAGAAGGGGATTATACTAAAGCGGGGGGCTCTTCCGTTAAAAGAAATGTTTGCTGTCAACAAATCTCTGCTAATGCAAAAAATTGCATCAGGTTTAGCACCACAAACTCTTTAGTCTAAATTTAGCATAAACCCTAGGGATTCAACCAATTCCAGGTTCCCACACCTAGAATAGATCTATTTAAATCAAGCTTATCTTACTCAGGTAGTGTGGTTTGGAATTCACTTCCACTACATTTCCGATGTACTCAAATTACAGAATCCTTCAGGGAAAAACTAATTACACATTTCACAGCAGACCATTGCTATTAGGGACAAAATACATATACCAGAGCACACCCTCTGTTTTGCTGCATATGAAACTGATACGCCGTTTCTTCCCACTGATGTTTTTAAAACCAGATAATGATAAATGAGAGATATGGTTACTATCCGTTTTATTAATGAATGAAATTATATCATGATGAATGACTGTTGTGGTCGCTGGTTTTATTGGTGCATTGTCACTCACTGATTGATGTCTTAATACTTTGATTTCTTCTAGCACTGTAACTCTAAGGTGATAAATGTGTGTCCGGATTAATGTTGATCATATTGATGTATTGCTCTTTATTCAAATTTATAGTAATGTTTAGCATGTGATATTTTGGATAGAAAAATAGAATTATAATTTCTCTCTCTCTCTTCGTTAATTATGGCTGCGTTTCAATGGATTGTCGCTTATTTAATAATCATAGTTTTGGCTAGTGTATGAATGGTCAAGAAGAAAACAAAAAAGATGGAAGGGGAAGGTACATTATAATGGCATCTCTCTCTCTCTCTCTCTCTCTCTCTCTCACACACACACACACACACACACACACACACACACACACACACACACACACACACTACACACACACACACATACACATACACATACACACACACGCAAGCGTGCAATCACGCGTGCACATGCACACACACACACATCATGAAAAATAAGTGTTATGATTACTGATGCCAGGAATTCATTGCTGCTTACTGATAACTGATTGTAGTGCCGTTCGTTCTCATTTTGCCTTATAACCACATCATGTAAATGTAAAAGAAAGTAAAAATGTTGATATTACTGACGCATTATACTTGTCTAATTATCATCCTTAGCAGTTTGTTGTATGTTAATTTTTTACAAAAAGGAATGTAACCCTCTCTCTCCCCCTTTTGATAGGATTGCTTGTTCCATATGTGTCCGTGCTATCTTTTCTTCTTTGTGATCAATTCTTTATTCTTGTTTGTTGTTTCAATCATTTCTTTTTTCTTTTTAAAGTCATCTACACCCTAACTGTTAACGGATGAACTTTTTAATGTTGTGAAGATATGTGTGTTTGTTAAAAGTTTTGTAAGTCTTAGTAGCTAGTCCAAAACAACCATTGGAAGTTTCTCTATGTGATATAACATCACAGCAAGGTGAAGGGGGGGGGGGGGGGGGGGGGGGGGGGTGGCCAAAACAACCATTGGAAGTTTCTCTGTTTGATATAACATCGTAGCAAGGTGGGGGGGGGGGGGGGGGCAGTGGCCAAGACTACCATTGGAAGTTTCTCTCTGTGATATAACATCATAGTAAGGTGACTAGGGGGGGTGGGGAGTGGGGGTGCAGTGGCCAAAACTACCACTGGAAGTTTCTGTGATATATACATCATAGTAAGGTGACGGGGGGGTGCAGGGGGGAAGGGGGGGGGGGGGGGGGGGGAAGAAAGTGGCCAAAACTACCATTGGAAGTTTCTCTCTATGATATAACATCATAGTAAGGTGACTGGGGGGGGGGGGGGGGGGGGGGGGGCAGTGGCCAAAACTACCATTGGAAGTTTCTCTATGTGATTTATAACATCATAGTAAGGTGACTGGGGGTTGGGGGTTGGGGGGGGGGGCAGTGGCCGAAACTACCATTGGAAATTTCTGTGATATAACATCATAGTAAGGTGACGGGGATGGGGGGGGGGGGGGGGGGGGGGGGGGGGGGTGGCTAAAACTACCATTGGAAGTTTCTCTATGTGATTTATAACATCATAGTAAGGTGACTGGGGGGGGGGGGGGGGGGGGGGGGGGGGGGGTGGCCAAAACTACCATTGGAAGTTTCTCTGTGTTTATAAACATCATAGGTAAGTGACTGGGGACTGGGGGGGGGGGGGGGGGGAGGGGGGGGGGGGGCAGTGGCCGAAACTACCATTGGAAGTTTCTGTGATATAAACACCATAGTAAGGTGACTGGAGGGGGGGGGGGGGGGGGGGGGGGAGGCAGTGACCAAAACTACCATTGGGAGTTTCTGTGATATATAACATCATAGTAAGGTGGCTGGGAGTTGGGGGGGGGGGGTGGGGGGGGGGGGAGGGGGGGCGGGGCAGTGTCCAAAACTACCACGGGAAGTTTCTGTGATATAACATCATAGTAAGGTCATAGTAAGGTGGTGGGGGGGGGGGGGGGGGGGGGGGGGGGGGGGCAGTGTCCAAAACCACCATTGGAAGTTTCTCTGTGATGATATAAACATCATAGTAAGGTGACTGGTGGAGGGGGGGGGGGGGGGGGGGGGGGGGGGGGGGGGGGCAGTGTCCAAAACCACCATTGGAAGTTTCTCTCTGTGATATATAACATCATAGTAAGGTGACTGGTGGAGGGGGGGGGGGGGGGGGGGGGGGGGGGGGCAGTGTCCAAAACCACCATTGGAAGTTTCTCTCTGATATATAACATCATAGTAAGGTGACTGGTGGAGGTGGGGGGGGGGGGGGGGGGGGGGGGGGGGGCAGTGTCCAAAACCACCATTGGAAGTTTCTCTCTGTGATATATAACATCATAGTAAGGGTGACTGGTGGGGTGGGGGGGGGGGGGGGGGGGGGGGGGCGGCAGTGTCCAAAACCACCATTGGAAGTTCTGTCTGTGATATATAACATCATAGTAAGGTGACTGGGGAGGGGGGGGGGGGGGGGGGGGGGGGGGGGGGGTGGCCAAAAACCACCATTGGAAGTTTCTCTCTGTGATATATAACATCATAGTAAGGTGACTGGGGGGGGGGGGGGGGGGGGGGGGGGTGGCTAAAAAACTACCATTGGAAGTTTCTCTATGTGATTTATAAACATCATAGTAAGGGGGGGGGGGGGGGGGGGGGGGGGGGGGGGGGGGGCCGGGCAGTGGCCGAAACTACCATTGGAAGTTTCTGTGATATATAACACCATAGTAAGGTGACTGGAGGGGGGGGGGGGGGGGGGGGGGGGGGAGGGGGCGGGGCAGTGACCAAAACTACCATTGGGAGTTTCTGTGATATATAACATCATAGTAAGGTGGCTGGGAGTTGGGGGGGGGGTGGGGGGGGGGGGGTGAGGGGGGCGGGGGCAGTGTCCAAAACTACCACGGGAAGTTTCTGTGATATATAACATCATAGTAAGGTGACTGGTGGAGGTGGGGGGGGGGGGGGGGGGGGGGGGGGGGGGGCAGTGTCCAAAACCACCATTGGAAGTTTCTCTCTGTGATATATAACATCATAGTAAGGTGACTGGTGGAGGTGGGGGGGGGGGGGGGGGGGGGGGGGGCAGTGTCCAAACCACCATTGGAAGTTTCTCTCTGTGATATATAACATCATAGTAAGGTGACTGGGAGGTGGGGGGGGGGGGGGGGGGGGGGGGGGGGGGGGCAGTGTCCAAAACCACCATTGGAAGTTTCTCTCTGTGATATATAACATCATAGTAAGGTGACTGGTGGAGGTGGGGGGGGGGGGGGGGGGGGGTGGGGGGCAAAACCACCATTGGAAGTTTCTGTCTGTGATATATAACATCATAGTAAGGTGACTGGTGGAGGAGGGGGGGGGGGGGGGGGGGGGGGGGGGGGGGCAGTGGCCAAAACCACCATTGGAAGTTTCTCTCTGTGATATAACATCATAGTAAGGTGGTGGAAGGTGGGGGGGGGGGGGGGGGGCAGTGTCCAAAACCACCATTGGAAGTTTCTGTCTGTGATATATAACATCATAGTAAGGTGACTGGTGGAGGAGGGGGGGGGGGGGGGGGGGGGGGGGGGGCAGTGGCCAAAACCACCATTGGAAGTTTCTCTCTGTGATATATAACATCATAGTAAGGTGACTGGTGGAGGTGGGGGGGGGGGGGGGGGGGGGGGGGGGGGGGCAGTGGCCAAAACCACCATTGGAAGTTTCTCTCTGTGATATATAACATCATAGTAAGGTGGACTGGTGGGGGGGGGGGGGGGGGGGGGGGGGGGGGGGGGGGGGCAGTGGCCAAAACCACCATTGGAAGTTTCTCTCTGTGATATATAACATCATAGTAAGGTGACTGGTGGAGGTGGGGGGGGGGGGGGGGGGGGGGGGGGGGGGGGGGGGGCCCAAAAAACCACCATTGGAAGTTTCTCTCTGTGATATATAACATCATAGTAAGGTGACAGTGGGGGGGCAGTGGCCAAAACTACCACTAGAAGTTTCTCTCTGTTACATAAAGGCAGTGCCAAACAGAATGGAGAACACTGTCTACTTTTAGCTATTTGCTGACAAAACCATGGATGGCAATGAATCAAATTGATGCGTGAGTGGTTTTGCCAGGGGGCAGGTTTAAACCTTTGTCTGTCTGCTGCCCCTGGGCAGGACAGAAATGCACTCACCCTCCACACAAACATACACAGCATGTACACACAACGTAACCTTTGTCTGTCTGGCAGCAGAACAGAAAATGTATGTCATCCTCCACACACAAACACACACACACACACACACATACAGCATGTACACACAATGTAACTGTGTTAAAAAAATTTCTATCTGAATGTTCAGAAGGAAATACAAGAGACTATATCTGAAATGTATATCTTCACAAGCAAAACGCTTTACTCTAATAAGTAAAACAATCATTGTTCTCATTAGCACCGCTTTGTATGTTAATGGCCAATCCAGAGACACACACATGAAGAGACCCAATAATGTCCTAGGTAAACCCACAAACACACATTTCTTGCAATAATGTCCCAGGTAAACCCACATTTCTCATAATAAACCCACAAAATTACATTTCTCATGATAATGTCCTAGATAAACCCACAGACACACATTTCTCACAGTAATGTCCTGGATAAAACTACAGATGCACACATTTCTCACAGTAATGTCCTAGATAAACCCACAAACACACACATTTCTCATAATAATGTCCTAGATAAACCCACAAACACACACATTTCTCATAATAATGTCCTAGATAAACCCACAAACACACACATTTCTCATAATAATGTCCTAGATAAAACCCACAAACACACACATTTCTCATAATAATGTCCTAGATAAACCCACAAACACACACATTTCTCACAGTAAATGTCCTAGATAAACCCACAAAACACACACATTTCTCCAGTGTTAACACCTGGCCCCATTCAGCCCCTTCCTCTGACCTAGGCCTGTCACTGACACACAAAATCTTGGATCTGGTCACAACTCAGTGTCCATTTCTCTTCCTTCTGCTCTATCCACCACACAGCACTGCATCAGGCCAGCACCACATGCACACAACACACAAAACACCTGTCAGCACACAACACACACCTGCCAGCACCACACACACACACACACAAAACACCTGTCAGCACACAACACACACACACCTGTAAGCACAGAACACATAAGAAGACACACCCATCTGTCATCACACACCACACATACATACACACACCTGTCATCACACAACACACACACACTCACCTGTCATCACACAACACACACACAAGACATGCACACACCTGTCATCACAAAACACACAAGAAGACACACACACACACACACACACACACACACACACACGCACGCACACACACACACACACACACACACACCTGTCATCACAAAGCACGCACAAGACACACATACACCTGTCATCACACAACACACATACGACATGCACACACCTGTCATCACACAACACACAAGAAGACACACACACACACACACACACACACACACACACACACACACCTGTCATCACACAACACACACAAGACAAACACACACCTGTCATCACACAACACACAAGGGGACACACACACAATTCTCATCACACAACACACAACGAGACACACCACACACCTGTCAGCACAGACCACACAGTACACACTCACAACTGTCATCACACAACTAGACACACCCACACCTGTCAGCACAGAACACACAAGACACATGCATACCTGTCAGCACAGAACACACACACACACACCTGTTAGCACAGAACACACACACACACACCTGTCAACACACACACCTGTCAGCACAGAACACACAGTACACATACACCTGTCAGCACACAACACACAGTACACACACCTGTCAGCACACAACACACAGAACACACACACATACACCTGTCAGCACACAACACACAGTACACACATGTCAGCACACAACGCAGAGTATACACACACACACAGACACACACACCTGTGAGCACACAATACACGCACACCTGTCATCACACAACACACAGCACACACACACACACACACACACACACACACACACACACCTGTCATCTCACAACACACAGTACACACACACACCTGTCATCTCACAACACACAGTACACACATACAACTGTCATCACACAACACACAGTACACACACACACCTGTCATCACACAACACACAGTATACACACACACACCCTGTCATCATACAACACACAGTACACACACACACCTGTCAGCACACAACACACACACACCTGTCAGCATACAACACACAGTATACACACATCCATCATCACACAGTACACATGCACACCTGTCATCACATAACACACAGTACACATGCACACACCTGTCATCACACAACACACAGTACACATACACACACATGTCATCACACAGCACACAGTACGCATGCACACCCGTCATCACACAACACACACCCGTCATCACACACACACACACAGTACACATACACACACACCTGTCATCACACAACACACAGTACACATACACACACACACACCTGTCATCACACAACACACATGCACACCTGTCATCACACAACACACACCCATCATCACACAACACACAGTACACATACACACACACACAGACCTGTCATCACACAACACACATGCACACCCATCATCACACAACATACACCATCATCACACAACACACAGTACACATACACAGACACACACCATCATCACACAACACACAGTACACATACACCCCCCCCCCCCCCCCCCCCGTCATCACACAACACACACTCGTCATCTAACCACACACAGTACACATACACATACACACCTGTCATCACACAACACACATGCACACCTGTCATCACACAACACACACCCCCGTCATCACACAACACACAGTATGCATACACACACACACACACACACACACTTGTCATCACACAAACACACATGCACACCTGTCATCACACAACACACACCCGTCATCACACAACACACAGTATGCATACACACACACACACCATCATCACACAACACAGTACACATACACACACACACACCTGTCATCACACAACACACAGTACACATACACACACACACCTGTCATAACACAACACACATACACACCTGTCATCACATAACACACAGTACACATGCACACCTGTAACCACACAACACACAGTACACTTGCACACCTGTCAAAACAGAACATACAGCACACACATACACACACACACCTGTCACACAGTACACAAGAACACCTGTAACCACACAACACACGGTACATATGCACACCTGTAACCACACAACACACAGTACACATGCACACCTGTAACCACACAACACACCTGTCACCACAACACACAGTACACATGCACACTTGTCACCACAACACACAGTACACATGCACACCTGTCATCACAGAACACACACACACCCGTCAGCATAGAACACACAGTACACAAGCACACCTGTCACCACAACACACAGTACACATGAGACCTGTCATCACAGAACACACGGTACACACACATACCTTTCATCACAGAACACATAGTACACATGCACACTTGTCAGCATAGAACACACAGTACACATGCACACCTGTCACCACAACACACAGTACACACAAGACCTGTCATCACAGAACACACACAAACCTGTCAGCACAGAGCACACAGTATGCAAGCACACCTGTCAGCACAGAGCACACAGTACACATGCACACTGTCAGCACAGAACATAAAGTACACATGCACACCTGTCAGCACAGAACATAAAGTACACATGCACACCTGTCAGCACAGAACATAAAGTAAGGTAAGGTAATGTTGCTTATAGCCCAGCCGACCGCAAAGGCCATATCAGGGCAGTCATTGTGCTGAAGTCAACTCACATGTCATTCATTCACACAACACTTTGAAAAACATCTAAATTTTGTTACAAATCTTTCCACAGTAAAATCTCAGATCAGATGAAAAATGCTAATCTCCCTCAGAAATTCAAAGATCACATCAGGCGAAACACCTCTGAACAAGGTTTTCATGGAGTCTGCTGTAAAATGTTTATATCTCACATCATGCAAGTCCCAACACTCTAAAAGAATATGTTTCATTGAGAGTGGTACACGACATGGAATGCACAGGAGCTTCTTCACTCTTTAAAAGGTATGAATGAGTAAAATACAAATGGCCAGTGTGCAGCCGGATTAGAACCGTTTTCTTCTGCGAACACCAGAGGTAGATGATAGGAACTCTTTTAGATTTGGTCGGGTCTGGAAAAGTTTGTTACCCGTCTGTGTATTCCAGTCCTCCTGCCAGAGGTCTCTGACATAATCATTAACTTTTGGTTTTTGATCTGTGTAGGGGGTAGATATGTTAGACAGTTTCCCTGTTGTGACATTCTTGGCCAAATGATCAGCCATTTCATTCCCTCCAATGCCAGCATGACCGGGAACCCAAGCAAGAACAATGTTGTGACCTTGCGCTTTCAATGAGGTAAAAAAGTTACAAGAAAGTGTAGAAGTTCAGGATGACGGAGGTTACGGCCAGCTATCACCTCCAAAGGTGACAACGAATCAGACAAAATCAGAAAGTCCTTGTTTGTAGATTGAGAAATTATCTTCAGTGTTAGAACCAAAGCTGTAAATTCAGCAGAGTAAACAGAAGTATCTGATAGAATATGTTCCAATAATATTTGAGAAGGAGCACCAGGGCAATAGGCTGCACAGGCCACTCCATCTTCAGACTTTTAACCATAAGTAAATATTTTCTGAAAGGATGGGAATTTTGTACAGACATTGGCAAACAATGCTTTGTATGCCTTAGAACTGGTGGATTCTTTGCGAAAAGCAGTAAGATCAAAGCAGATTTCTAGTGTGCACACACAATACACACGCGCACCAGTCATCATCACACATTTCACATGTACACCTGTCACCACAACACACAATACACATGCACACCTGTCACCACAACACACACTAAACATGTACACCTGTCATCACGACACACAGTACACATGCACACCTGTCACAACAACACACAGTACACATGCGCACCTGTCAGCACAGAAAAACACAGTACACACACACACCTGTCAACACAGAACATACACACACACCTGTCAGCACACGACACACAGTACACACGCATGGTTGTCATCACAACACACAGTACACATGCACACCTGTCGGCACAGAATACACAGTGCACACGCACACCTATCAGCAAACACCAAACAGCACACACACACCTGTCAGCACAGAATAAACAGTACACACGTACACTTGTCAGCACAGAAGACACAGTACACACACACACACACACCTGTCAGCACAGAACACACAGTACACACACACAACTGTCAGCACAGAATACACAGTACACAAGCACACCTGTCAGCCAAGAACACACAGTATACATGCAGACCTGTCAGCACAGAATACACAGTACACATGCACACCTGTAAGCACAGAACACAGTACATATTCACACCTGTAAGCACAGAACACACAGTCATCTATGTACAAATACACAATTATTCACAACACCACAGTAGAACTGTTCACATTCTTTAGACATACACTTGGTCATGCAAGACATTCTACTTTCTGTTTTTTTAGCCCAGGTCAAGAAATCAGGAAAAAAAAAAAAAACATCAAAATCAAATGGAAAGCCTAAACAAAGCTTTTTAACCTCTTTCAGTTCCATACCTGACTGCTGCTGAGGTGTCACTGAATTTTACCTTCAGCTCTGTATCTGACTGCTGCTAATGTGTTACTACTGCATTTTACCTTCAGCTCCATACCTGACAGCTGCTAAGGTGTCACTGTATTTTACCTTCAGCTCCATACCTGACAGCTGCTAAGATGTCACTGTATTTTACCTTCAGCTCCATACCTGACTGTTGCTAAGGTGTCACTGTATTTCATCTTCAGCTCCATACGTGACTGTTGCCAGAAACTCTCCCCACCCCCTCTCTGTCCTCAGTGCAGTCGACAGGCCAGAAGCACCCACCCCCCACCCCCCTCTGTCCTCAGCGCAGTCGACAGGCCAGGAACTCCTCACCTTCCCCGCCCTCCCCCTCTCTGTCCTCAGTGCAGTTGACAGGCCACGAACTCACCCCTCAACACCCCACACCCCCCCTCTGTCCTCAGTGCAGTCAACAGGCCAGAACTCCCCACCTTCCCCCCTCTCTCTCCTCAGTGCAGTCGACAGGCCAGGAACTCTCCCCACCTCCCTTCCCCCCGTCTCTGTCCTCAGTGCAGTTGACAGGCCAGGAACTCCCCCCCCCCCCCCCCCCCCCCCCCCCTCCCTCCCCTGTCTCAATCCTCAGTGCAGTCGACAGGCTAGGAACTCCCCGCCTTCCCCCCTCTCTGTCCTCAGTGCAATTGACAGACCACGAACTCACCCCCCCCCCCCCCCCCCTGTCCTCAGTGCAGTTGACAGACCAGGAACTCCCCCCCCCCCCCCCCCCCCCGTCCTCAGTGCAGTCAACAGGCCAGGAACTCCCCCCCTCCCCCCTGTCCTCAGTGCAGTCGACAGGCCAGGAACTCTCCACCTCCCCCCCCCCCCCCCCCCCCCCCCCCCCCCCCTCTGTCCTCAGTGCAGTGCCCCACCTCCCACACACCCCAATGACCTCAGTGCAGTCGACGGGCCAGGAACAATGCCAGACCAACAGCGGCGCCCACTCCCGCCGCTGCAAGAAGGATGGGGGAGGCAGCCTTGACGTCCTCCCACAGCAAGGTCATCCGCAGCGCCCCCACCTCTTTCTGGATGCGCTGGATGGTGGGGCGGCCCTGCAGCTGTCGCAGGTAGCGGTGGATGTGGGGGCAGTGGGAGGGCGGGAAGAAGAACCGGTCCTGCAGGCCCAACAGCACGAGGCGCTGGAGGAGGATGGAGAAGGTGATGTCCGCCGCTGTGAAGTGCTCTCCAAACAGCCACTGCTGACGCCCGCACCGCCTGTTGGGGGCATGGGGCAGTGATGTGAGTACATCTGTACTCTGAGGGTGCAGTGAGGAGTGCATCCATACTCTGTGGGTGCAGTGAGAAGTGCATTCATACTGTGAGTGCAGTGAGGTGCGTGCATCCATACTGAGGATGCAGTGAGGTGAGTGCATCATACTCTGATGCATTTTTGTGAAATGAAGTCTTTCACTGTGAGATGAGTGTATCCACACTGATGTGTATTTGTGATGTGAAGTCTCACACAGTGAGCTGAGTGTAATTACACTCTGATGTGTATTTGTGTCTCACACAGTATGCTGAGTGTATCCATACTCTGATGTGTATTTGTGATGTGAAGTCTCACACAATCCATCAGATGAAGCTGATATCAGATAAAGCTGCCCAATCATCACCAATCTATCAGATGAAGCTGATCAATCATCACCAATCTATCAGATGAAGCTGATCAATCATCACCAATCTATCACATGAAGCTGACCAATCATCACCAATCTATCAGATGAAGCTGATCAATCATTACCAATCTATCAGATGAAGCTGACCAATCATCACCAATCTATCAAATGAAGCCGATCAATCATCACCAATTTATCAGATGAAGCTGCCCAATCATCACCAATCTATCAGATGAAGTTGACCAATCATGACTAATCTATCAGATGAAGCTGCCCAATCATCACCAATCTATCAGATGAAGCTGCCCAATCATCACCAATCTCTATCAGATGAAGTTGACCAATCATCACCAATCTATCAGATGAAGCTGCCCAATCATCACCAATCTATCAGATGAAGTTGACCAATCATCACCAATCTCTAAGGCAAACCTTGAATAATGCAGGCTGATCCTGGAGCCCCCATTTTATTGGGATCTGAACCACAGATCTGCAGCAGAACAGAGTGTATTATCCTTGAGCTACATTCATCTTTTTACCCAGTCTGCCTGAAATAGATCTAGTACTTTTACCTAACTGTTGACAGATCTGCTGAATATGGTGCCACCTGAAATAGATCTAGTACTTTTACCTAACTCTGTTGACAGACCTGGTGAATATGGTGCCACCTGAAATAGATCTAGTACTTTTACCTAACTCTGTTGACAGATCTGCTGAATATGGTGCCACTGAAATAGATCTAGTACTTTTACCCTAACTCTGTTGACAGACTTGGTGAACATGGCGCCAAATGAACAGGTTTAAAGAACAGAAGCTGATGGATAAATCAACCCATCAACTGCTGACATGGGCAAAAATGTAACCTTGGTGGCAGTAATAAGAAAGAATAAAAACAGCCACCCAAACTAAAACATGAAATAAACAATCAAAAAAAAAAGAAAAAAAGGCCAACCAGTCTGAGCAGCAGCCGCCAGCAACTTCTCCATGTCCTGAAACAGGGCGTCCAGCTGCCCCAGCTGACCTTTGACCTTTTCCCTCATCCGTGATGATGTCGTACTTCTGGGCGGCAATCTGCGACTGGACAGGTAGCCATCGCGCAGGTCTGGGTGCAGCGTGGCCTTGTGGGTAAGGTACTGCAGGCGTCGGGCAAAGTTTTCTGTGCAGACAGTGACAAAACACCCACACTTGTCATCTCAGCATTGTGAATGGAAAAGAACATGACAAAATAAAAACACACCTCTATACACACTTGTCATCTCAGCATTGTGAAGGGAAGAAAAATGACTGAATAAAAAACACCCAGTATACAACTGTCACAACATTAACAAACTAGTACAATCACCCACTATACAACTATCAATACATTACAAATTAGTACAATCACCCACTACACAACTATCATACCATTAACAAACTAGTACAATCACCCACTATATAACTATCATAACTTCAAGAAACTAGTACAATCACATGAACCAAGCAGTACCATCAGCCACTTTATAGCTTTCAATTATCATACCATGAACCAAGTAGTACTATTGCCCACTTTATAACTATCATAACATGAACTAAGCAGTACCACCACCCACTTTATAACAATCATAACATGAACTACGCAGTACCCACCCACTTATAAACTATCATCACATGAACCAAGTAGTACCACCACCCGCTTTATAACTATCATACCATGAACCAAGCAGTACCATCGCCCACTTTATAACTATCATACCGTGAACCAAGCAGTACCATCATCCATTTTTTTTTAACTATCATAACATGAACCGAGCAGTACCACCACCCACTTTATAACTATCATCACATGAACCAAGTAGTACCACCACCCACTTTATAACTGTCATAACATGAACCAAGCAGTACCATCGCCCACTTTATAACTATCATCACATGAACCAAGCAGTACCATCACCCATTTTTTTAACTATCAGAACATGAACTAAGCAGTACCACCACCCACTTTATAACTATCAGAACATGAACCAAGCAGTACCACCACCCACTTTATAACTATCAGAACATGAACCAAGCAGTACCACCATCCACTTTATAACTATCAGAACATGAACAAGCAGTACCATCATTCACTTTATATCTATCATACCATGAACCCAGTAGCACCATCACCCACTTTATATCTATCATGAAATGAACCAAGTAGTACAATCACCCACTTTATAACTATCATAACATGAACTAAGCAGTACGACCACCCACTTTATAACTGTCATAACATGAACTAAGCAGTACCACCACCCACTTTATAACTATCATAACATGAACTAAGCAGTACGACCACCCACTTTATAACTGTCATAACATGAACTAAGCAGTACGACCACCCACTTTATAACTATCATAACATGAACTAAGCAGTACCACCACCCACTTTATAACTATCATAACATGAACTAAGCAGTACCACCACCCACTTTATAACTAACTTTGAGTCAGCCTACTACTTCCTGTGGATGGTTGTTTTGAAAATTCTCTGAGCTCAGCCTGTGTAGTTTTCATTTTTGGGGGGTACTATTTTGCCCTTCTCTTGTGAAAGAAATTGTACAGCTCAGATTAAGATAGATTTGTTTCTAAATTTTGCTGGTGACCACGTCCTGTCAGAGAAAAATTTTTTGTACAATACGCTTTTTCAGTGCACAACTCATTGGGTCCACCATGTTGCATAGGCATACTTCGGGTAGGCTTATAGACTGAATCTTTCCCTCGCAGTTATTGCTATACAGTACTCAGGAATGTTCAGAAAAACAAGTTTATATTCTCTGTTCAACTTCCTTGTCACATTCCCTTCCATACTCTTGTTATCACTGCTGGTATACAATGTAGTCGTACGGCTCAAGATGACAAACACAAGCAAACGCTCCCAAGAGTCAGACTCTCCCAGACGGTGGATTTGCGGCACTTGCGACACTACTGTTAACTGGGAGGATTGAGGAGTTACTTGTAACCAGTGTGGCCAGTGGCTCCATGGTCAGTGCAAGAATATCCACACCGCTACTTACGTTGGGCCGACGGAAGAAGGGCCAGATGAGCCTTGGTACTGCGCGATATGTGGGAGCTCCAACAGCCATACAGCTTTTGACTTGCATGGTACTGGAAGCAGTTGAACCTTTTCTACCCTACCTGACCTGTCTTCTGACTCTTGCAAGATGCTGACGGAGTGCTCCTTCAAGCCCACTCACTCCTCTACACTGACGTGTGCAAGCCATTAGGACAAGAGAAAGCAGAGACCACTGAGAATACTGAACATCAACTTCCAGTCCATTCAGGGCAAGAGAGCTGAATTTGCATACCTGTTGGAGAGCTTGAGACCTGACATCATATTCAGCACAAAGACCTGGCTCAACTTGTCAGTTAAGGACTCGGAGTTCTTCCCTCCTGGCCATCTGGCCATGACTTTGTCATCTATCATAGGGACCACCCTCACCAGTCTTATGACGGTGTAGTCTTGGCTGTCAGGAACACCTTCCACTCCCATGTACTTCCTGAATTAGACACTGACTGTGAGATCCTGTGGGCACGACTGAAACTATCAGGTAGGAAGTCCCTGTACCTCTGCTGTTACTACCGCAGTGTAGTCTCTGACAGGGAGAGTCTAATTCAGTTTGTGGCATCAGCCATCAGAGCTGCCAGTATCCCCAACATTCAGCTCCTCATTGCAGGGGACCTCAATCTTCCAGGCTTTCACTGGCTGACGATGTCTCTGAAGCCCAAAACGCCATATGCTGACCTCCATCACAAGTTGCTGGACATCACCAATGATCATGGCCTAGAGCAGATGGTGATGTTCCCATCGAGGCTTCAGAACACACTGGACCTTCTCTTCACCACCGCCCCGGCTCAGGTTCCACGCATTGAAGCTGTCCCAGGACTATCCGACCATGACATCATTTATGCCGAGTTCAACATCAGCGGGTAGAAGAAGAGACCCGTGTCTAGAAGTATCCCTCTGTACAACAAAACTGATTGGACAGGACTGAAAGAGGCAACCAGAAGGACAGTCAGTGATGTCAGCAACCTTGCATTGTCAAAAGATGGTGTATCCACAGAACAGCTATGGGATTGCTTCAAGACTAAGCTGCTGAATGCAGTACAGGAATACATTCCTCACAAGCAGGCAAGCAGCAAGACCCATCAGCCTTGCATCACCCCAGAAATCCGCCAGCTTAACAACAGGCGTTATTGAGCATACCAGAAATGGAAGAAGACAGGCTCTCCTAAACACCATGAAGAGGTCAAGAAGCGCCAAAGAACAGCTCAGCGCCACAAGCCTACTGGGACTACATCAACAGTATACTGACGGAAGAGCCCTCCGAGCATGTGCCAAAGTACAAGTGCTTCTGGTCCTACATCAGAAACCAGAAGTTGTCAACAGCTGGAGTCGTCCCCCTGAAAGTCAACAGTGTACTGAAGATGGATCCCAAGGCAAAGGCAGAAGCATTGAATGACCACTTCAAGTCAGTCCTTGGTGACGGCAAGACCTACACATCCGAGGAGTCCAAGGCCAAGTGTAACATGAGAGACCACAACGTTCCATCCCTTGACACAGTCAACATCTCTGAGGAAGGAGTACATCGAATCCTGACCAAGCTCAACCCCAGAAGCAACTGGACCTGATGCGACAGTGCCCGCATTCTGAAAGAGCTGGCTGATGAAGTAGCACCTACCCTCACTGCCATCTATCAGTCATCCCTGAACACCGGAAATGTCCTGTCTGACTGGAAAGATGCCTATGTCACCCCGATCTTTAAGAGGGGAGAGCACTATGATCCAGCGAATTACAGGCCTGTCTCCCTCACCTGCATCCCCTGCAAGATATTGGAGCATATCATTGTTTCCTCGACAATGGGACACTTTGAGGAAAACAGAATCCTCTGTTTGCAGCAGCACGGGTTTCAGGAGACAGAGATCCTGTGAGACCCAACTCCAAGAACTGGTTGATGAGCTAGCTGGTAGACAACCTGGAAGCAGGTGTGCAGACAGACATCCTTATCATGGACTTTTTGAAGGCCTTTGATAAAGTGAACTACAGCCTCCTGCTCCAAAAAGCTCGAACAGTATGGCATCAGGGGACAGGTACTCTGCTGGATCCAATCCTTCCTCTGGGAAAGACGACAGGCAGTTGCTGTAGAGGGTTCTCAGTCAGCCTACACTGATGTGAAAACTGGTGTGTGCCAGGGGTCAGTCTTAGGCCCTTGCCTATTTCTGGCCTATATAAACGATCTCCCGGACACTGTCACATCCAGTCAAGGCTGTTTGCTGATGACACTGCCATCTACAACATGGTCACTTGCCAGGAAGACCAAGCCCAGCTGCAACAAGACCTGGACCACCTTGCTGAGTGGGAGGAAAAGCTGGGATATGCAGTTCCACCCAGGTAAATGTACCACACTCCCAGTCACCAGACGCCGAACCACCCTGAACTTTCATATAAACTACATGGCCATTCCCTGGAGAAGACAACAGCATCAAAGTATCTGGGCATCACTCTCCACAAGGAATAAACTGGGACCATCACACTGATGCTGTTGCCACAAAAGCCAGCAAGACTCTTGGCTTCCTGAGACGGAATGTTAAAATCGGCTCAACTGAAGGAAAAGGCATACCTTGTGTTTGTAAGACCAATTCTTGAATATGCCAGCTCAGTCTGGGACCCTCACACCCAGGGGAATATCAGCAAGCTCAAAGCAGTACAGCGGTGTGCGGCAACCTTTCGTTCTGAACCGCTATCATAACACCTCGAGTGTGAGTAACATGCTGGACTACCTGGGCTGGCCATCACTTCAGGACTGCAGGAAGAAGGCAAGGATCAGAATGCTGTGGAAGATTTGCACTGGCAAGGTCCAAGTAAACCACAGCAGGCTGCAGTCAGTGCCATTCCGCAAGAGGAGAGGCCATGACCAGCAGTACAAACAAATACAGTGCAGGGCAGACAACAAACGCTTCTCCTTCTTCCCAGGGACCATCAGGGACTGGAACGCCCTTACTGCCGAAGAAGCTGAGGAAGATACAGCTACTGACACTCTTGGCAGCTCACAGCTGTCAAGAGGAGAGTAGAACCAACCACCAGTCCCAGTCCCCCCCCCCCCCCCCCCCCCCCCCCCCCCCACACACTGTAAGTGTTATATAAAATATGGCACCCTTCCGTTTCCCTTCTCTCCCATTGTTTCTTTTGGGCATGGCAACTTGTGGGCCTGGCAAACATCATTTTTGGTTTCCCTTTGTTTTCAAACCCACCAGGTAGTCACGGCACCACCACCCCTCCCCAAAGTAACAGCAGCAAAAAAAAAAAAAAAAAAAAAAAAAAAAAATCAGCAAGTTGATTGTGGCTGCTCAACCTGAAGAAGAAGAAGAAGAGGTATCATAACATGAACTAAGCAGTACCATCACCCAATTTATAACTATTGTAACATGAACCCAGTAGTGCCATCACCCACTTTATATCTATCATGACATGAACCAAGTAGTACCATCACCATTATCACAAGATGTCATCTGTTTCCTTTGCTTCTTTAGATCAACTCCAAGGACTACTGCCAATGAAACACAGACCTCTCTCCACCTGTCTGCCATGTGTTAAACACACATCTCAACACCTATCTGCCATGTGTTAAACACATGCCTCTCCACTTGTCTGCCATGTGTTAAATGCACATCTCTTCACCTGTCTGCCATGTGTTAAAACACACATCTCTCCACCTGTCTGCCATGTGTTAAACACACATCTCTCCACCTGTCTGCCATGTGTTAAACACACATCTCTCCACCTGTATGCCATGTGTTAAACAACACTCTCCACCTGTCTGCCATGTGTTAAACACACATCTCTCTCCCTGTCTGCCATGTGTTAAACACACATCTCTCCACCTGTCTGCCATGTGTTAAAACACACATCTCTCCACCTGTCTGCCATGTGTTAAACACACATCTCTCCACCTGTCTGCCATGTGTTAAACACACATCTCCACCTGTCTGCCATGTGTTAAACACACATCTCCACCTGTCTGCCATGTGTTAAACACATCTCTCCACCTGTCTGCCATGTGTTAAACACATCTCTCCACCTGTCTGCTATGTGTTAAACACATCTCTCCACCTGTCTGCTATGTGTTAAAACACATCTCTCCACCTGTCTGCTATGTATTAAACACATCTCTCTCCACCTGTCTGCCCTGTGTTAAACACACATCTCTCCACCTGTCTGCCCTGTGTTAAACACACATTTCTCCACCTGTCTGCCATGTGTTAAACACATCTCTCCACCTGTCTGCTATGTATTAAACACATCTCTCCACCTGTCTGCTATGTGTTAAACACATCTCTCCACCCATCTGCTATGTGTTAAGCACACATCTCTCCACCCATCTGCCATGTGTTAAACACAGACCTCTCCACCTGTCTGCCATGTGCTAAACACACATCTCTCCACCTGTCTGCCATGTGTTAAACACACATCTCTGCATCTGTCTGCTGTGTTAACACACACATCTCTTCACCAGTATGCTATGTGTTAAACATACATCTCCACCAGTCTGCCATGTGTTAAACACACATCTCTCCCTATCTGCCATGTGTTAAACACACATCTCTCCACCTGTCTGCCATGTGTTAAACACACATCTCCACTTGTCTGCCATGTGTTAAACACACATCTCTCCACCTGTCTGCTATGTGTTAAACACACATCTCTCTACCTGTCTGTGTTAAACATTGTCCCATCTCTATCTGTTATAAACACATATCTGTCCACCTCTCCCCATCGCTATTTGTTATAAACACATATCTGTCCACCTCCCCCCATCTCTATCTGTTATAAACACATATCTGTCCACCTCTTCCCATCGCTATCTGTTAAAACACATGTCTGTCTTCCCATCACTATCTGTTATGAACACATATCTGTCTTCCCATCGCTATCTGTTACGACACATATCTGTCCACCTCTTCCCATCGCTATCTGTTATAAACACATGTCTGTCCACCTCTTCCCATCACTATCTGTTATAAACACATGTCTGTCCACCTCTTCCCATCACTATCTGTTATAAACACATGTCTGTCCACCTCTTCCCATCAATATCTGTTATGAACACATGTCTGTCTTTCCATCATCACTATCTGTTATGAACACATGTCTGTCTTCCCATCGCTATCTGTTATAAAACACATATCTGTCCACCTCTTCCCATCACTATCTGTTATGAACACGTAAGATAAGATAAGATAATGTTGCTTATAGCCCAGCCGACCGCAAGGGCCATATCAGGGCTGTCACCACGTTAAAATCAACTCACAAGCCATTCATTCACACAATTTAAAAAAAATTATGAACACATGTCTGTCTTCCTATCACTATCTGTTATGAACACACGTCTGTCTTCCCATCACTATCTGTTATGAACACATGTCTGTCTTCCCATCACTATCTGTTATGAACACATGTCTGTCCACCTCTTCCCATCCCATATCTGTTATAAACACAAATCTGTCCACCTCTTCCCATCAATATCTGTTATAAACAAAATCTGTCCACTTCTTCCCATCACTATCTGTTATGAACACATGTCTGTCCACCTCTCTCTCATCACTATCTGTTATGAACACATGTCTGTCATCCCATTGCTATCTGTTATGAACACATGTCTGTCTTCCCATCACTATCTGTTATGAAACACATGTCTGTCTTCCCGTTGCTATCTGTTATAAACACATGTCTGTCTTCCCATCACTATCTGTTATAAACACATGTCCACCTCTTCCATCACTATCTGTTATGAACACCTGTCTGTCCACCTTTCCCATCACTATCTGTTATGAACACATGTCTGTCTTCCCGTTGCTATCTGTTATAAACACATGTCTGTCTTCCCATCACTATCTGTTATAAACACATGTCCACCTCTTCCCATCACTATCTGTTAAAAACACCTGTCTGTCCACCTCTTCCCATCACTATCTGTTATGAACACATGTCTGTCTTCCCATGGCTATCTCTTATGAACCCATGTCTGTCTTCCCATCACTATTTTTTTTGGAATTACAAGGATGTTTTTGACTGTTTTTTTTTTTTTTTTGAATTACAAGGATGTTTTGACTGTACTGACTGGGACCTTTTCTTCAAAATTTTCCCTAATAATAAACCATGGGTAACGAAGCCACTGAAAACAGTGTTAAATGAAAAGAAAATTGCCTTTCAAACAGAAAACAAAAATGAACGTAAGAAAGTCCAAATAAAACTGAGAAAGGAAATACGCTCAGCCCAAACAAAGTACAAAGAGAAGGTTGAATTGCAGTTTCAGTGCGGTAAATATGCGGAACGCATGGCAAGGTCTAAAGAAATTAACTGGTCAAACCAAAAATCCCATCATCACTGTGCCTTATCAAAAGAACAGCAACAACAATCGCTAATGAACTCAACAAATTTTACTGTCGTTTTGATGCCCATGATTTCACCGATGCATTGGGAGTGATAAAAGAGGAAATCAAAGCAAAGATAGAAGATGAGATCATTATAGAGATACAACAATACTTTCAATGTTTAAAGACTAAATATCCAAAAGGCGCCTGGACCAGACAATATTAGTAGTGTATTACTCAAGAACTGTGGATCTCAACTCTGTCATGTCTTCACTAGACTATTTAATTGGTCTATTAAAACTTCAACTGTCCCTTCTCTCTGGAAAGCCCTCAGTGATCTGTCCTATACCAAAAAAGTCTAAACCATCTTCCCTCAATGACTACCTACCCCCAGTCGCTCTAACATCCATTGTGATGAAGTGTTTCGAAAGAGCAATACTCAGTCACCTCCTCACTGATACAGTCAGTCATCAAGATCCTTATCAGTTTGCATACAAACGCAACAGATGCACAGACGATGCCACTCTCACACTTTTACACAACGCTTACACTCACCTGGAGAAAAAGATTCTTTTGTTCGTATTCTTTTTATTGATTTTTCATCAGCTTTTAACACCATCCAGCCTCATCTCTTAGCGCACAAACTTTTATCCTTAAATGTCAGACCCAGGCTTATCCTGTGGATCACAGATTTCCTCATCTCCAGATCCCAGTCAGTGCGCTATCAATCTGTCATGTCATCTGTCCTCTTTTGCTCCACAGGTTCCCCTCAAGGTACCGTTCTTTCTCCTGTCCTCTTTACTCTGTACACCAACGACTGCATTGGTACAGAAGAAACACCAGTCATTAAATATTCAGATGATACAGCCCTTGTAGACCTTTCCAATTCTGATGTAACATATTTTGATGAAGAAGTGAGCGTTTCAGCACCTGGTGTAAAGAAAATTATCTTGAGCTTAACGTCAAAAAAAAAAAGAGATGATCATAGATTTTAGGAAAGCGGAAAAATTATGTGCCTGATCTTTATATTGATGGAGAAAAAGTGGAACGGGTAGAGGAATACAAATATCTGGGCACAACGTTAGACAATAAGCTCACTTTCAATACACACACAGGTCCCGCATACAAAAAAAATGCCAAACCAGAATGCATTTCCTACGCAAATTGAGGAATCTGCATGTCCAGCCAAAAATCTTAAAAAACATTTTACAGGAGTTTTATTGAGTCTGTCTTGACTTTTTCATGCATTTGCTGGTATGGAAATCTTAATTTGAAAAACAGCAAACTCTTGGATAGCGTTGTGAATCTGTGGTAAGATTGTGGGTGAGAGACAGGAGAGTAGTATGAGTGAGTTGTATGAAAGGCGTGCGGTCAACAAGGCTCGTGCGATTGTTAGTGACAGTGGGCATACGCTTGCGCGACAGTTTGAGCTCCTCCATCAGGCAGACGATTTTGTGTCCCCAGAGCTAGCTGATGCGCACAAAAAAAAAGAGAGCTTTGTGTTCAAATCCATTGCGCTTTTAAAACAAACACACAGCGTGTAAGAAGAGGCGGTGGATCACCTGTGACACAAGCATGTGCGCGGGTGTGTATGTCTGTGAGCAAGCGGGAAAGTATAGATGCTGGAGTGTGGGTGTGTTTGTGTGTTATGTGTGCATGTCCTGGAACAGTGAGGAATAGAAATGTCTGGATCTTATCTTAATGATTTTTAATGATAAATCACCTCTCTCTCTCTCTCTCTCTCTCTCTCTCTCTCTCTCTCTCTCTCTCTCTCTCACGTGCACACATTTATGTATATATATAATATTATGAGTGGCTGAGTGCATGCTTTATTTGCACTACCAAAAAGGAGAAAGATTGAAATTCCCATTTTGGTGTTACACGCATGTTTTATTGTTTGAAAGTAATTTTGATTTTCAGTGTCACGTTTGTAACTATAAACATGTATGTCTTAACTTTTAGGCATCGATATCTGTTATGAACACATGTCTGTCCACCTCTTCCCATCGCTATCTGTTATGAACACATGTCAGTCCACCTCTTCCCATGGCTATCTGTTATAAACACACGTCTGTCTTCCCATCACTATCTGTTAAAAGACATGTCTGTCCACCTCTTCTCATCACTGTCTGTTACAAACACGTCTGTCTTCCCATCACTATCTGTTATGAGCACATGTCTGTCCATCTCTTCCCATCCCATCTATATCTGTTATAAACACATGTCTGTCCACAAACTCCCATGGCTATCTGTTATAAACACATCTGTCCACCTCTTCCCATCACTATCTGTTATAAACACATGTCTGTCCACCTCTTCCCATCACTATCTGTTATAAACACATGTCTGTCCACCTCTTCCCATCACTATCTGTTATAAACACATGTCTGTGTCTTCCCATCACTATCTGTTATAAACACATGTCTGTCCACCTCTTCCCATCAATATCTGTTAAACACACATCTGTCCCACCTCTTCCCATCAATATCTGTTATAAACACAAATCTGTCCACCTCTTCCCATCACTATCTGTTATGAAACACATGTCTGTCCACCTCTTCTCATCACTATGTTTATAAACACATGTCTGTCTTCTTCCCATCACTATCTGTTATAAACACATGTCTGTCCACCTCTTCCCATCACTATCTGTTATAAACACATGTCTGTACACTTCTTCCCATCACTATCTGTTATAAACACATGTCTGTCCACCTCTTCCCATCACTATCTGTTATAAACACATGTCTGTCCACCTCTTCCCATCACTATCTGTTATAAACACATGTCTGTCCACCTCTTCCCATCACTATCTGTTATAAACACATGTCTGTCCACCTCTTGTCATCACTATCTGTTACAAACACATGTCTGTCTTCCCATCACTATCTGTTATGAGCACATGTCTGTCCACCTCATCCCATCACTATCTGTTATAAACACAAATCTGTCCACCTCTTCCATCACTATCTGTTATAAACACATGTCTGTCCACCTCTTCCCATGGCTATCTGTTATAAAACATGTCAGTCCACCTCTTCCCATCACTATCTGTTATAAACACACATCTGTCCAAATCTTCCCATCACTATCTGTTATAAATACATGTCTGTCCCTTTTTTCCCGATCGCTATCTGTTATAAACACACACATCTGTCCAAATCTTCCCATCACTATCTGTTATAAACACACATCTGTCCACCTCTTCCCATCACTATCTGTTATAAACACATGTCTGTCCATCTCTTCCCCATCACTATCTGTTATAACACATGTCTGTCCATCTCTTCCATCACTATCTGTTATAAAATATGTTTGTCCACCTTTTCCCATCACTATCTGTTTATAAACACACATCTGTCCACCTCTCTCCGATCGCTATCTGTTGTAAACACATGTCTGTCCACCTCTTCCCATCGCTATCTGTTATAAACACATGTCTGTCCACCTCTTCCCATCACTATCTGTTATAAATATATGTTTGTCCACCTTTTCCCATCACTATCTGTTATAAACACATGTCTGTCCACCTCTTCCGATCACTATCTGTTATAAATATATGTTTGTCCACCTTTTCCCATCACTACAGCAAAACACATGTCTGTCCACCTCTTCCGATCGCTATCTGTTGTAAACACATGTCTGTCCACCTCTTCCCATCGCTATCTGCTGTAAACACAGATTTGTCCATTTTTCCTATCACTATCTGCTGTAAACACAGTCCCCTGTCCATTCAGTGCCTCTCTTTACACAGCAAAGTGTATTTTCCTTAGTACAGCACCACTCACTATCCTCTGACTGTCCCTCTCTTTACACAGCAAAGTGTATTTTCCTCAGTACAGCACCACTGTCCCCTGTCTGTCCCTCTCTTTACACAACTAAGTGTATTATCCTCAGTACAGCACCACTGTCCCCTGTCTGTCTCTCTCTTTACACAGCAAAGTGTATTTTCCTCAGTACACCACCACTGTCCCCTGTCTGTCCCTCTCTTTACACAGCAAAGTGTATTTTCCTCAGTACACCACCACTGTCCCCTGTCTGTCCCTCTCTTTACACAGCAAAGTGTATTTTCCTCAGTACAGCACCACTGTCCCCTGTCTGTCCCTCTCTTTACACAACTAAGTGTATTTTCCTCAGTACAGCACCACTGTCCCCTGTCTGTCTCTCTCTTTACACAGCAAAGTGTATTTTCCTCAGTACAGCACCACTGTCCCCTGTCTGTCCCTCTCTTTTTACACAGCAAAGTGTATTTTCTCAGTACAGCACCACTGTCCCCTGTCTGTCCCTCTTTACACAACAAAGTGTGTTTTCCTCAGTACACCACCACTGTCCCCTGTCTGTCCCTCTCTTTACACAGCAAAGTGTATTTTCCTTAGTACAGCACCACTATCCCCTGTCTTGTCCCTCTCTTTACATAGCAAAGTGTATTTTTCTCAGTACAGCAACACTATCCTCTGTCTGTCCCTCTCTTTACACAGCAAAATGTATTTTCCTCAGTACACCACCATTATCCCCTGTCTGTTGCTCTCTTTACACAGCAAAGTGTATTTTCCTCAGTAAAGCACCACTATCCCCTGTCTTTCCCTCTCTTTACACAGCAAAGTATATTTTCCTTAGTACAGCACCACTATCCCCTGTCTGTTCCTCTCTTTACACAACAAGGTGTATTTTCCTCAGTACACCACCACTATCCCCTGTCTGTCCCTCTATCTACACAGCAAAGTGTATTCTGTCCCCTGTCTGTCCCTCTCTTTACACAGCAAAGTGTATTTTCCTTAGTACAGCACCACCATCCCCTGTCTCTCCCTCTCTTTACACAGCAAAGTGTATTTTCCTTAGTACAGCACCACTGTCCCCTGTCTGTCCCTCTCTTTACACAGCAAAGTGTATTTTCTAGTACAGCACCACTGTCCCCTGTCTGTCCCTCTCTTTAAACAACAAAAAAGTGTATTTTCCTCAGTACAAGTGTATTTTCCTCAGTACAGCACCACCATCCCCTGTCTGTCCTTCTCTTTACACAGCAAAGTGTATTTTCCTCATTATCGCCTGACTGTCCCTCTCTTTTATACAGCAAAGTGTATTTTCCTTAGTACAGCACCACCATCCCCTGTTTCTCCCTCTCTTTACATAACAAAGTGTATTTTCCTCAGTACAGCACCACTATCCCCTGTCTGTCCTCTGTACACAGCAAAGTGTATTTTCCTCAGTACACCACTACTATCCCCTGTCTGTCCTCTTTACACAACCAAGTGTATTTTCCTCAGTACACCACCACTGTCCCCTGTCTGTCCCTCTCTGTACACAGCAAACCGTATTTTCCTCAGTATAGCACCACTGTCCCCTGACTGTCCCTCTCTTTACACAGCAAAGTGTATTTTTCTCAGTACAGCTCCATCTCCTGTCTGTCCCTCTCTTTACACAGCAAAGTGTATTTTCCTCGGTATAGCACCACTATTCCCTGTCTGTCCCTCTCTTTACACAGCAAAGTGTATATTCCTCAGTACAGCACCACCATCCCCTGTCTGTCCCTCTCTTTACACAGCAAAGTGTATTTTCCTCAGTACAGCACCACTGTCCCCTGTCTGTCCCTCTCTTTACACACAACAAAGTGTATTTTCCTCGGTACAGCACCCACTATTCCACCACCATCCCCTGTCTGTCCCTCTCTTTACACAGCAAAGTGTATTTTCCCACAGAATCTGGCCAGACTGGGGACTAGAGCCATGTTTACTCCAAACCTTTACTGCTGAATGTCCTGAACACCATCCTGCGTCCCTCCCTATGCAAGGGGAGTTTGTGTCACCTCTCTCTCTCTCTCTCTCTCTCTCTCTCTCTCTCTCTCTCCCTCTCTCTTCATGTCTTCCTGGTATGTGTAAATCAGCTTTTAAAACAGATAGAAATTAACTGGCAGAAAAAATTAGTGAGAGGTGGGAGGGGATGGAGGGCTGGGAGAGTGGGGAGAGGGAGGAGGGATCCAGGGAGTAGGGGATGGGATGGGAGCCGCAAAGGCCCACACTACGATTAAGCAGCTGCACTGCTCGTGTGCAGATAAAGGGGGGTGTGGTGGGAAGGGGGGGGGGGGGGGGGGGGGGGGAGAGACCTTACAATATTTCAGAAGTAACGTAGACATGAAAGCTTTTTTTCATCCACAGCAACTACTTTGGGCAGAGGATTGTTGTCAAAGGCTGAATGACGATTGAAAAAAAAGAAAAACCGAGACGCTTGAAATTTTATAGACCTAATAAAACTCTCATCCCTTTCCAGTTCTCTCCCTTATTCCCCTGTCTCTCCCTCCCTCTCCTCCATCCAACTTTTCCAATCCTCCCATACACAGACACACACACACACACACACACACACACACACACACACACACACGCACACACACATAGATGCTTCTCTCTCTCTCTCTCTCTCTCTCTCTCTCTCTCTCTCTCCAGCACAAGCAGACTGATTCTCATTCAGACATACAGTCCACACCCCAGACAGACAGCTAAAGCCACTTTTCTCTTCCCCTCCTATCTCCTTCCACCCTACTCACCTCTCCCACCCCAATCCTTGTCTAAGCCCTTTGCCTCTTTCAGCCTTTCACGGCCGTTTGGTCCTCTGTCAGCAGAGAGGGACAGTGAAGCGTGACCCCCCCCCCCCCCCCCCCACACACACACACACACACACAAAAAGAAGAAATACTTCTTTTTTTTTGAGGCCATGAGAGAAGTCACGAGCCCTGGCAGTCACAGTTGAGTGAGCATAAAAGAGCAGAGCACAATCTCACTTGAAAACCCCCTCCTTCCCCTCAGCCTTTCCTACCTCCCCTCCATACTTCTGTTGCCCTCTTTCCTACCACACCCTTCACCCTTCCATGTATTACAACACAAGCCTGCTCCTTCACTCTACAGACAGCCCTGATGTGGCCCTTGCGGGTCAATGGGCTATAAGCAACATTATCTTATCTTATCTCACTCTTCAGATAACCGTTAAAAAAATGGAATGATGCTTAAAGAGAAGCCTTGTGTTCCTCCCCAACATCGGCAGACTCTTCTTCTATGCCATTCAATATCTCTATCTGAAACACAACTTTTCCTTTCTCTGGTCCAATGCATGACCAAGTCTTACTGTGAACAGACTATCTCTCTCTGAAACACAACTTTTCCTTTCTCTGGTCCAATGCATGACCTAGGCTTTTACTGTGAAGAGACTATCTTTCTCTGAAACACAACTTTTCTTGTCTCTGGTCCAATGCATGACCTAGGCTTTTACTTTGCTCAGCATCCCTCAATGGACCAACATATAATCAAACCATGGCGCACACTGAACTCAGACTCATCAGCTCAATGGACCAACACATAATCAAACCATGGCACACACTGACTCAGACTCATCAGCTCAATGGACCAACACATAATCAAACCATGGCACACACTGAACTCAGACTCATCAGCTCAATGGACCAACACATAATCAAACCATGGCACACACTGAACTCAGACTCATCAGCTCAATGGACCAACAAATAATCAAACCATGGCACACACTGAACTCAGACTCAGCTCAATGGACCAACATATAATCAAACCATGGCACACACTGAACTCAGACTCATCAGCTCAATGGACCAACACATAATCAAACCATGGCACACACTGAACTCAGACTCATCAGCTCAATGGACCAACACATAATCAAACCATGGCACACACTGAACTCAGACTCATCAGCTCAATGGACCAACATATAATCAAACCATGGCACACACTGGACTCAGACTCATCAGCTCAATGGACCAACATATAATCAAACCATGGCACACACTGAACTCAGACTCATCAGCTCAATGGACCAAACAAATAATCAAACCATGGCACACACTGAACTCACTCATCAGCTCATGGCACACACTACTCAGATCATCAGCTCCATTCACTGATACCTGCACACTGGAGGCAACGTCAGTCACTGCGTTTCGTTCATCCAGGACAGATCTTGCTCCAACCTGCTGGCTATCCATGGAACACCTCTGACCTCTCCAACAGGGTCCAACACCCTGCTGCCAAACACTACCTTTACAGAGCTCCACTGGCTTCCAACTGAACCAAGAGTAGAAGGCAAGAC